>JAOVYX010012028.1:0-32899 GCA_035668315.1 Drosera spatulata
TTTCAAGTTATTTGAGGTTGTTTTGTTGTGTTTTTACCCTTCTCATGTGGTTTTGAGTGTTTTAAGCTCATTTCAAGTCTCTTTTCGTAGTTTCTTGTATTTTCATGTTATTTGAGGTTGTTGTGTGGTGCTTTTAGCCTTTTCATATGGTTTTTGAGTGATCTAACGTTATTTTAAGGCTCTTTAGATAGATTATTTGATTTTCAAGTTATTTGAGGCTGTTTTATAGTGTTTTTACCACTTTTCATTCATTTTTGTGCATTTTGAAGATATTGAGTTGTTTTTATGGTGCTTTTAGCCTTTTCAAGTTTTTTGAGTGTTTTCTGCTCATTTCAATGCTCTTTTCACAATTTTCATGTTATTTGAGGTTGGTTTGTGGTGTTTTGAGCCTTTTCATAAGTTTTTGAGTGTTTTAAGGTCATTCAAAGGCTATTTTCGTTGTTTCTTGTGTTTTCAAGCTATTTGAGGTTGTGTTGTGGTGTTTTTAGCCGTTTAATGTGCTTTTGAGTGTTTCGAGCTCATTTCAAGACTCTCTTTGTTGATTCTTGAGTTTTGAAGTTATTCGAGGTTTTTCTATGGTGTTTTTTTCACCTTTCATTTTTTTTTGTCCGTTTTGAAGTTAATGGAGTTGTTCTTATGGTGTTTTTAGCCTTTTCAAGTTATTTGAGTTATTTTGATTGTGTTTTTAGTCTTTTCAAGTGTTTTTGAGTGTTTTAAGCTCAAATTTAATGCTCTTTTCACAATTTTAAAGTTATTTGAGCTTGTTTTATGGTTTTCTTAGCCGTTTCATGTGTTTTTGAGTGTTTTAATGTCATTTAAAGGCTTTTTTCGTGGTTTCTTGTGTTTTCACTTATTACGAATGCAATCCGAGAAACCAATGGATCGAATAGCACAATGAAGAACACGATCAAACACAAACAAGAGCTGTAATAGCTAAACATGAGATTTAACATGTGGAAATCCGAGCACCAGGAGAAAAACCCAATAAAGATACGAACCACTAATCAACCGAAGGATTACAACTTGTTTGTCTCTTTTAACCCTCTCAATCTCACCTCATGTTTTGCTCAAATCCTAGAGGAATCTCTTTCTCATTCGATTACAAATAAACCTGATTCATGGATGTATTCATAGACCCTTTAATAAAGAGTTGGAAATAAATCTCGAAAAATAGCTGGTTGAGACAGTGAGTGGCTTAAAGGCCAATTTCCTAAAGAGCCAGATATACATGGGAGGTGTAGCAGGAGACCTGGCTATGCAAATAGCTGGTTGTATGGGGTGTGAAGAGGGAGGTTTGCCAGTCAGGTACCGGGGAGTGCCATTATCAGATAGTAGAACACCCAAGGAGCAGTTCCAGCCTCTGGTGAAAAGAATAATGACAAGAATTCAGTGCTGATCTTTAAAGCAGCTCTCATATGCAAGATGAAGCAGCTCTCACAGGAGGTTTTTCAAGAGGCGCTCTGTTTTGGTGGTTGAGTTTGGGTGTTGATTGGTTTGTTGGATAAATCTCGATGAGGTTGAAAAAAGCATGATTGGAATTGAGTTTGCACAGAAAATTGATGATAGTGAGAAGAATTTTCAATGATATGTGTTGATTGTTGTTTTCGTAGAGTGGAATTTGGTGTCAGTGTATAGAAAATCAGGATCGTTTTACTTTATTTAGTGGTTTCGATGCTTATTTGATAAAGTTTTTGATGTTAACTTTTGTACATTAGTTATAAAAGGAACAGAGGGCTTGATGAAAGTTAAATAGAGCGCCTTAACAAACTGAAAGTTTTACTCATGCACTCTATTTCTTTTTCGAAACAGAACGTCTGAACAAATTGTATATTTTTTAAACTACTTTTTCGTGTTTATGATTTTAGAATTTTTTTTCAACTTTTTATAGTTTTGGGTAAATTATCCTTAAATTTTTGATGAGGTATCGAATAGGAATGAAAATAAGTGTGAAGTATTTTTGTGCAAATCTATATATACTAAGCAAATAGAGATGACTTTGCCTTCAACTGAGATATTTCAATCTTGATCCTTTAATTTTTCATCCGATTATTGTGATTAAGTATTAATAAACTAGAAAATAAATTCAATTAATTATAATCAAGTTAAAAGAAAAAGATTGATTCAATAAAATTTATTGGTTGATCGATATATTTTGATTGAATTTCTAGAGATAAAGGTTTAATTCAAATATTTATAAACTCTACTGATAATATTAAAGGGGTTTTTATTCAAAACTAAAAAAAACTTGAAAAAAAAATACCAAAAATATATACAAGGAATCTAAATTCTAAAAACATATAATTCATCCATCTCATTTAAATCCCTAACCTTATTTTCATCTCCACCCCAACCCATATCATCACCCAACTGTCACCGGGTTCTGAACCAGAATCCGGCCACCTCGCCTGAGATCTCATTGTAATCCAGCCACCTCGCGGGAGTCGTCATTAGAATCCGGTCACCTCGTCGAAACAGAGCATCACTCAACTCAAACGCTTTGTTTCGAAACAGAGCGTCACTTTACTCAGGCGGTTTGTTTCGAAACGGGGAGTCACTTTACTCAGACGCTTTGTTTCGAAACAGGACGTCATTTTACTCAGGCGCTCTGTTTCGAAATAGAACGGCTGAAGGAAAAAATAGAGCGCCTGAAGGGAAAAAATATTTTTATTCACATATGCTGCACTACAAAAAAATATTCTAATGATGAAGAAACAATGCCAATAAAACACAAAACTTTTACAACAAAATCGTTTAAGATTTGATCAACATTGTTTCTCTTAGACATTTCGTCGAATACTTTCTTTACATCCCCCACCGTCCACATTTCGCATATAAATCCACTTGAAAATCCCATGAACCTATCAAATATTGGATCGCAGAGATGTGTCGCGATCAGTGGAACTGGACTATAGCAAAAGTCCTTATGGTTATGGCTCATCCGAGAAGACTGATTGATCAGAAGAGTGTTTGAGCTTTATCATGTACCTGGGACTATTATTGTCGAGCATGGAGACGTGACGGCGGAGGCGACGAAAGGAGACCAGAGGGTGAGGGTACGGCTTATGACGACGGAGGAGAGAGCGAGGAGGACGGATGTGGAGGCGGAGAGGTTGGAGAGGGAGAATGGGAGTAGGAGAAGGAAGAGAATGAGGAGGAAGATGAGATTGTAGGAGGAGGAGAGAGAAACATTCAAATTGTATGTTTTGAGAATTAATTTTTTAAAACGGTATGTTTGGATAATTTTCTGAATGTTAAATGTTAATTTTAAAAATCAATATAAATAAACGAAGAGGTGATAATATTTCATTTAGTTAGCAAAAAAAAATGATTCATATCTAGTATACCTTATTACTACTCTATCAGATGAAAAAAAGAAATCATATCTCTCTTTTTTATTGTACGATCGATTTTTTTTTTTCATTTTTGCCCCGTACATCATTGCATAGACGGATAAACTAATAGAATTCTAAACCTATGACTAACAAAAGGTCACTCTTAATCTAGATGGGCAACTCCAATGGGGTATTTTTTGTGCAGTTCATGATTTAGTACTGCAATAAATAAATAAATAAATATAAAAGAAAATTAAAACAAAAGAAACATCTAGGAGGGCACAAAGTTGGCAGTACACACAACGTAGACGGGGACGATGATCGCAAACACAGCGGATGCACCTTGAAACTGGAAACATAATCGAAATCGACCGGCGAAGTCCCACCTTCGCGGTAAGCATTCTGAGCTCAACAATGGCGGAATTCGTGGATCTGGAGAACCAAGACGGGGTTCGGATGCCATGGAACGTGATCCCAGGAACGAAGCAAGAATCATCACAAAGCGCAATCCCAGTCTCCGCCATTTACACTCCCTTGAAACCCATCCCAAACCTTCCTCTCCTCCCTTACTCCCCTCTCCGATGCCGTACCTGCAGTTCCGTCCTCAACCCCTTTGCCGTCGTCGACTTCTCCGCCATGATCTGGATCTGCCCCTTCTGCTTCTCACGCAACCACTTCCCCCCTCACTACTCTTCCATCGCCGATGACCAGCTCCCGCCCGAAGTCATCCCTCAGTACACCACGGTCGAGTACCAGATGACTCCCGTCGTGGCGTGGTCGACGAATCGGGCGTTGCCTCCTGTGTTTCTTTTTGTCGTGGATACGTGTGTGATTGAGGAGGAGATATGGTTGGTGAAGTCGGCGTTGTCCCAGGCGTTTGATTTGCTGCCGGATGATGCGTTGGTCGGGGTGATTACGTTTGGGAGCTATGTGCAGGTTCATGAGCTAGGGTTTGAGGCGATTCCTAAGTCCTATGTGTTTAAGGGGTCTAAGGAGGTCTCGAAAGATCAGGTCATGGAGCAGTTGGGGTTTTTCGGGGGGAAGCTGCCAAAGCCTGCTGCTGGGGTTATCGCCGGTGTCAAGGATGGGTTGGCTGCAGAGAGTATAGCGAGGTTTCTTTTGCCCGCTTCTGAGTGTGGCTTCGTGTTGAACTCGGTATGTTTATTCAGATCACTGCTGTTTATAATGCAATGAACTAACAATATTTAGTATCTTCTTTATTCTGTTTGAGCAGTCTGATGATTTTAGGAATCGTTTTAAGAATACTGATTGAATGTTTCCTTGTTTAGGGGAACACTATGGTCTATGTAGTGTTCAATGTAAATTGTAGTAGGAAAAGCCTATTGTCTTCTTGATCTCCTTGATCTCCGAAAGAAAAGAGCAGTTGTTGCAAGATTGTTCCTCGCAATATGCTCTATGAATCCTAGTGTAAAGTTTTATTATGTAACAATAGGCAGTGGCATTTTTGTGTATCTTATCATGACCAGTCACTGTTCTATATGATAAACCATTGTTCAGTTTGGATGATTCCAAAGAAAGAAAGAAAGAAAAAAGAAAAAAAACACACACACATTGTTCAGTTTGGAAGGCTAGGACTTGATCTTTCTTAAGGTTTGAATCATAATTTCAGTTATTGGAGGCGCTTCAAAAAGACCCATGGGGAGCTCCAGCGAACGAGAGGGCAGCTAGATGCACTGGCACGGCTTTGAGTGTGGCTGCACACTTGCTCGGAGCATGCATTCCTGGGTCTGGAGCCAGAATCATGGCGTTTATTGGCGGTCCATCAACAGAAGGCTATGGTGCAGTAAGTGTTGTACTGAGTTTTAGCACCTGTCATTTCCTTGTTTTGTAGGTATCAGAACGGAGTATTTCCTTTCTGTTGACATAATGGATAATGAGCAAGACACTCTAATGTTATTTTTAAGCATGGTTATACAATTATCAAGAAAACTCTTGTGTTTTAACAGCCTTCAAAACAGTGCAATGAAGGTAGCACTGCTTTTGACAAACCAAGCTAGTTAATGACGTGGCTCTAGTTATATGTTGCCAGCTGTAGTCATTGTTGCCGTTGTTTGCTGATATCGCTGTTAGTCCCTATGGGCTGTAGTCATTGTCGCTGTTAAGTGTTGGCCATTGTCACTGGGGAAGCCACTATAAAGTACTCAGTGGATTGTAGTATGTATCATTATCAGTTCATTAAGGTAGGTAGTTTGTTTTGTCATTGAGAAATAGGTTTGTAGTGATTTTCTCCCCCCGTTTGAGAGAGTAGGAGGCTGTAAAGAATGTTTTCCTGGAATGAGGTGTTGCATCTTCACTAAGCTGCGACAAGAGAAGCAATGAAGCACTTATGCTTTAACTCCACGTTTGGAAACCAACGTAGAGTAGCTCCCATCAAAGAGGAGTGATCGAAGTCAAGATAGGGAAACATTACACCCAAACAAGCTAATTAATCTAATATATATCGTATTACCCGGTCGTTTTTAAGCGACAGACCATTTGGATGGTAAATAGCAAACAGTATAACATGACATTGTTGTCATTTTTAAAAAATAACACTTAAAAAAATTAAAACCAATTAAATAAAATTTGGACTAACATATATCTTAACCAATTAAAATTAAAACATCCCAATTCCTCATCTCATCACCCACCGTATATTAATTAAAAAGCAAAAAACAATCTAATAATAATAATAAAAAAAACAATCCAACTTTTTTTTAAAAACATATATCTGAACCAATTAAAATTAAAACAACATCCCGATTTCCCATCTCATCACCCACCATATATTAACTAAAAAGCAAAAAACAATCTAATAAAACACAAAAAAACAATCCTAACTTTTTTTTAAACAAGACTAATCGAAGGTTTATAATCTAATATATATCTAGTCTAATCTAATTTAATATATATCGTATTATCCAGTCTCTTTTAGTGGCCAACGACAAACGGTATGACAGGACATTATTGTCATTTTAAAAAGATATCATTTAAAAAAATTAAAACCAATTAAATAAGATCTAATCTAAGATATATTTTAACCAATCAAAATTACTCTTGATCTTAAATATAATATCTTTCAACAACAACAACAACAAATCAGGCCTTTATCCCATCAAGTGGGGTCGGTTACATGAATACGACGGCGTCATTCCAATCTGTCATGTACATCATCTTCTGTAAGATTATGATAGGCCATATCATACTTCAAGGTTTCTCTCATAGTTTGTTTAGGTCTCCTCATCCTCTCTTTGGAGTTAGCACATGTTTTTCACAGCTTGAGTGATTTTCACAAGTTTTGTGAAAATTTCACATAGTTTGTGAAAATCAAGGTTTCGCAGTTCCTTCATATATGTTTTTCACAATCTCGATATATCTACTCGCCACTCCCTTCTTTTCTAAAGTTTTTCAAATCACTTCTCTTGCAACAGAATCATACGTCTTTTCCAGGTCGACAAAAACTATATGTAAATTTTTCTTTTCTATCCTAAAACGTTCCATTACACATCGCAAAAGATAAATAGCTTCCATGGTTGACCTACCAGGCATGAAACCAAACTGATTCTCAGTCACCCCTGTATCTTTTCTTAACCTTTTCTCTATCACTTTCTCCCATAACTTCATACTGTAACTCATGTGCTAAACAAAAAAAAAAGGTACGGTCCAAGGAAATTTTCACAAGTTTCACAAACAAATAATTACATTAGTGATTTAAAATACAAAAATAAACGATAATATTTACGAAGGTCATTTACTAAATTAAAAAGAAAAAAGCTAAAAAAATCAAAATATTCAAACATTAGCTATTCAAAATAAAATAAAAAATAGATCAATGTCTTTTTAAAAGAAAAATAAGTTATTTATATCACATAAAAGAAACAAAAACATAACTGAAAAAAAAAATTCTTTAAAAATATAAATTTACGAAAAATCGATATTAATTTCTTTGTGACATTAGTCATATAACGTTATTATTTCATCATAATTTTTCATCCCGTGCGCTGTATGGAGCAGTGTTTTAGTGTAGTAGAAATAACTGAATCTAGAAAGTATATAACTTGGGAAATTTTCCAAGCACGGTAAATTTTATCATCGAATTTTCAATATTTTATCCTTCAATCCTGTCAGTATATAGCTGTATATCCTTGATATGCAAACTACGACATTTGACTTTTCTTCACCTTACATAGAATTGACCGAAAGAATAAGCTAACTTTTATTTTATCAAATTCTGTACGTTTATATAGTTTTGTTTTATTTTGTTGTGACCTTTCCTACTTAGAAAAAGTTGTAGCATGTGTTTGTATCATACCAAGTTTGTATCTCTGCCATGCTATATATACTGTGAATTTGACCTTATTTCTGTTTTGGTTTTGTAGATTGTATCAAAAAGTTTATCGGAGCCCATTCGTTCTCAAAAAGACCTTGATAAAGATTCAGCCCCCCATTATCATAACGCTACTAAATTTTATGAGGGAATCTCTAAGCAACTTGTGCATCAAGGACATGTTCTTGATATGTTTGCTTGTGCCCTCGACCAGGTATTATTTGACCATGATTCTTGATAGCCTGATGGGCATTGCGGTTAATGATTTTTTCTTCCTCTTTTGGTCGATGCTATATGTGGCAGAAGAAATAATGGAATAAATTCATCTAGGCAGAATTGAAGTATATTTGAGACTCTAGACACTGCATTCATATAGCTCTGGACAAGCCCCTAGGTGGAGATGACAACCTTAGTTATTGGCCACTTTTTAGTCATCCGTTGTATTCTATGTTTTTTCCGTGAAACGTACTTATGTAGCGTTCCTTATGTTAGTCCATCGTCCCAGTTGTATTATTAGGTCTCCACATTGGGTCATGTAGTGTTAGCTAATAACATCCTAGGATGTGCTATATCCTAGATTATGTCAAATCACGTCGTTATGTTTTGTTTTTTCATGTTTAGCTACTCCGTAAATTTAAACTATGAGCTTTCGTCAATAATATAAGGATATAGTCGCTCTGCTCCCTAAACGCTTTTCACAACAGGAATACTTGAGTAGTTGAGTTGTGTCTTCATCAAAAATATATATGTCATTCTCGTCTTTTATCCTATTCTGTAGGGCTCCACACTCCTCCCTTTTTTCAATCAAGAACACAAGTAATTAACTTCTAAGGTTGTTTAAAAGTCCATGTAGGCAAATCTAAGTTCTTGGTGTCGACATCTTCCCAAATCCAGTCAGGCTATATTTGATATCGGAACCCCCAATGCCTATCCTTTCTATAGCGACCTAACCTATTAATGGTCTTAGGTCAAGGAATTACCTTTAGTAACTTACCATCCCAGGATTCTAGAGCAGTAATCTGCAACGGGAGAAAAAGAATCGTAATTCCATACAAGCATGCTTTAAAAGTACAAGAGTAATTTAAAGTTTACAACATCCCAGAGAAAAAGATCTTCTAACAGCCTTCCAAAAGATTACGTCTTTATCAAGTTCAACAAGTTAACAATATGAACTCAAAGGTTCAAGATGCGACACCCACATCACTAGCGTTGTTAGCTCTTGCTCGTGTCCTCCTTGAATAAACATTCATGCTGTTGCACCACCTGATCTACTTGGGGGTAAGGAAACAAAGCGGGTAAGCACAAATACTCAGCAAGGAATGAGGCCAACGGAAATTGAGTTGTTTAGATTTCAAGATTATCTAAGAAACAACTCGATTGTCCAAACCTCAAATGGAATTCTGAAAATCTCTAATATAATTCTTCGTAATTTTTTTTATCATAGCTCACTTTCCCTGAAGTATACATTCTACCTCGTAGTTTTCAACAATTCTGCCCTGTCTTTTAAACCCATATATTCTTTTTTTTTTTTTTTTTTTTGGTATCCGTCTTTAATTTGTCTCTCATTTAGACTCGGGTATGAATTTGTTGTATTTAGAGTCAAGGAAATACGCACACGAAGGAAAGTGAAAACCAATTTTAACACCTCATGACGAAAAGATTATGAATTAAGCGAGTGACAAAATAGTTGTTGCTTTACTGTTTTCCAAGACCAACCTCGGAAGAAGTCAACACCAGTTTATTTAAATATAATTTTGCTGGTTAACAGCTCGTGTACAAACAAGCTGCTTTTACAAAAGAAAAAAAAACTTTATATTGTATATATCCAAAAATCATCGCCTGATAGGCTGACCAACTGCAGTGGTTTGTGGTGCTCGACCCAACATTGTACGAGCCTACACATAGAGTTTGTGTGCTTCTAATGACGCAATGGCATTGGGCTTTCATCCGGTTTTAGAAATAATTTTTTTGTGAATTGTGACTCGTGAATTATAATACCTCAATGAGGAATTCAACTTGCGGAGTTATAGTACCGCCGCCAATTAATAGGTTATAGGGACATGATTCCCTTAATTTTTAAGGCCACGACTCAATATAAAAGACATCATTATATGGATTGTTACACTTTCTCATAAGGAAACTTCAAGCCAAAACACCAAAAAATACGCATGAAATAGTTTTCTTCGAGTCTTAAACGCTATAAAACCGTACATTTTTGAAAGATTTTATGAGATGATGAACGCAGAAACTCCTTACTCATTATCAAGGGAATGCGAGTTTAAGGATTCCAATACAATCTCTTTACACACGACAACTTTAAGACAAGACATGAACATCTTTTCCGTTGTAAGATGTTTTCATTTGTAACCTATTTCTTCCCATTGATCTATTACAACTAAAAACCAATGTTATTATCCTAAGAGATAGCCAAAATGACCCATATTTATATGATTCTCATCAAAACTAGCAACTTATACATGGTTGTCAACATGAATAACAACCAGCCCATAGATGAAAAAACATCGAAAAACACATGCAACCTTTGGGAATTGCTTGTACTAAGTCAAGAAGTCATTTTCTATCACTTTCATGACTCTTTCCATGCAAATTAAGCATTTTTCATCAAATTTCAGAAACTTATGAGCATAAACCACCGTGTTCATGTCTCAATCTTGAGTCTAACTTGTTCATATAGCACATGCAACCTCATTTCACACATTAGACTTGCTCAGGTAATCATTTTCCATCAAATCATAGTGTTTCCTAGCCTTTTATGACCACAATTCATCACACTTATCACAAGACCAGGTTCTTAAGGCTCTAAATAGCAACGAAATACGTGGTTACAAGCATGGAATGGGTTAACAACGAGATATGTGAAAGAGTACAAGAGGCTTAAAGAAGGAAGACATGCATTTTCACCGTTTTTCCATAAATATGCCACATGGATGCTTATGTCTTTGCGCAACTCTTCATGCTTGTCGTTGAGAGTGTTAAGGAGACCAAGAACATATTGCAATCCAAGAAAGTTCGCTTACCTAGTGGGGTTCGTGGTTGCTAAGAGGATGGTGGTGTAAGGTGGGAAAGGATAGTGAAGTTGAGGACTCCTTTTCTTTCAAGTCGTCTGATCTCTTGCTTGAATTCTTCCCTTGATTTGGTTTTGTTTGATGCTAGAGAAAGTCTTTGTTAAGTGAAAATTCGTAGCTTAGAGTATCAAAGCCAAAAGAGTTGAAGAAATGTGTCAAATAATGAAGAGTTTCACCTTTTTCTTCTCCTTAGACCTTGAAGTTGCTTCCCAAAACCTCGATTCAACTTTCCACCTTCAATATGTGCTCTATCACTTGTGTTTTTGATGTGGTTATGTTGCTGAAGGCAAAAAATGATGAATTTTGAGGCTAGAGAGTTGGCTTGTTTTTATCCTTACGAGTTATAGAGAAGAAGTAGCGACTAAGGATTTGTGCATGGGTTGTCTTTGTGGTTATAAGGCTGATTTTGTGGTGTTTTGGGGCTGGTTTCAGGTTATAATTGAAGTAGAAAGGAATATTGGTAGGATATTAGAGTTTTAGACAGTTCAATCCCTTTACATGCAAAGCAAACCTGAAATCAGGTTGTTTGTGTGTTTTAAGCCAGTTTTCAGGCCTATAAACCTAGCTAATAGGTTCCATAGCGTGCATTAATGTTATATGGTAAGTGTTGGTTAAGGTGTTATTAAGGGTTATCTTTTTTGTTTTCCTTGCTAAATCATTCTAAATGACCAAAAGATGATGTAGTTTTTGAAATGTGACTAAAATTTAAGGTATTTAATTTAGGAATGTTACATCTTCCCCTTTGGCAACCAGGCCCCTTAAATCACAATTGAGAAGACCTATCTATATATAAAAATTATTTTTTCAACCAGGCCCCAAGTAACATCAAATGAATACTGACAAAATAGTTGCTCGATAAAAGATGTCTTATGGCTGAGGTTATTCAATCCTATCTATATATAAAAATATATTTTCAAAGATATTTGATGGACAGACAACTATTCTGAAAAGAGAAGATCTAGAGAAACAAATATATAAGTATAAATAATCTCCTGGGCTACTGCTTTCCTGCATCAAATATTCGAAGTTTCAATTGAGGTGGGCCAAGGTATTAGTTGCATAACGGATTGCATCGTCCTAGAACTTTGTTGTCTGGTATATGTTAGTTCTTTCGTTTGTCTTTTGCCCCTTAGAATATTGTTCTTCTCACCTAATATTTGAACCTCCTTCAGAAATCTTTTCTTTTTATTTGTCCCTTAAATGATACAACTTGATTTTTGTCATCATTGTTGGGAAACCAATTCTACTAAAAGTTTGAACTATAGTAATAGACCCACTAATGTATATCTTATCACTCTCCCTCACACGAAAACCCATTGAGACATAAAATATGGACAACAAATGCACTGCTCAGCTCACCAAGTGTCTAACAAGGTCCACATACTAAACCACATAGGTGACACTAAATGGGAAAGGTAGGGATCGAACTCGTGACCTTATGTGATACCATATCGAGAAATCAATTCTACTAAAAGTACGAACCGATGATAGTTGGTCTATTAATGTATATCTTAACAACCATGTTTGGAAGTTCCTAGATCTAGAATTATGATATCATCAACCATGCCAACATTCAGGTGGGGGTTGCTGAACTCAAAGTAGCAGTTGAGAGAACTGGAGGACTTGTTGTCCTTGCAGAAAGTTTTGGTCACTCAGTGTTCAAGGATTCTCTTAAACACATCTTCCAATCGGGGGAGGGCGAGCTTGGTCTATCTTCAAAGTGAGTTTCCTTGATGTCGTGATTATCATATGTAGTAACTTAATTATTCTCAGTTTTATTTTTAGTTTTAGTTTTTATGTTTATTTAAAATTATATAAATATACTATCTTTGTCCCATTAATTTTGCACAAATTGACTTGGCACTAGTATAAAAGACGGTGTTGATTTTCTATCATTTAAATAAAATACCTGTTTGAATGTAAAGGAGTGGAGTGAGAAAATAAAGGAAAAAGGGGAGAGAAATGTGGTAATGAGGTAAAATGATGTGATGTAACGTAAAAGATAACAGTACTTTTGTATTTTTAACAACCCAAATTTTGAAAAATGGAAAGGTCGTAATTTTTTGTTGGACGGGTCGATTTGTCAAAACAATGAATCTTTTTTCAGTCAGAGGGAGTAATATTTAGGAAAATTCAGTATGTACCCTCATTGCATGTAGAGAAGAGTATAAAAATACAAAAATTGATGATATACCACGAGAGAAGTTGTATTCATCTACTATATGTGTTGATGTGTTAAATGATTAAATCATTTTTGAGCTGTATGGAAGTGGTAGAGTCTTCTTTAATTCTGATCTGCTTGAAGTCTGGGTGAGATTCAATACTTTTCATGCATTTGATCTCGTGGGACTTGAGAATTCCCTCTATTGCGATCCTTTTACACTTCTTTAATGTCTACAGTGTCACAAAAGGTTTAGCCAAAGTCGGGCTATAGGAATCTTTGCCAATACAATGAATTATTTAGAACTTTGATCTTGGAGGAAATATGTCAATAGTGAATTCGATAAAAGGGATGTGTATTGCATTTTTAAAGAATGATACAGAATAACTTTATCAAAAAAAAAAAAAAAAAAGAACAAAATGAAAAAAAATGATACCCCCTCCATTCCAAAATGTTTGCACAACACGTATTTTAATGTTGAGTTTGTGATGATCAAACATCATTTTTTATAAAATTGTTGTGAAAATATCAATGATAGATTAAGTTGTGAACTTTAATTTTGTGCCAATTAACATTTTTCTGACATCGTTAAAATTAAGAACGAAATTTTCCGATATACGTGTCATTGCAATAATTATGGGACAGGGGTAATATAGAATATAGTCACACCATAACATATAATGGGAAGAAGAAGAGCATCTGCTGTGCTTGAAAACAGAAGAAAGGAAAAAAAGTGAGATGGTTTATTGCGTTGGGATGTATCTTAAAAAATTGTTTAGCCTTCAGATGATTATTAAGTGGTCTTGACTCTTGATTGCTTAAGCCTCGTAAGTGTATTTTGATTCTCAGTGTTAAACTGTGGGGTGTGGCAAACCACCGCACAAAGGGTTCTTGAGCCTAGGGGTGAGGTGCATGCCAAGACGAAGCCATGAAGTATTTGAAAAAGGCCTAACATATGGGGTTAATGGATGTGCAGCGACACATTTATGAAGGCTTAAAATAAGTAATACCTTACGATTGACATTAGAACAACAACAGTGAAGGGGCTAGTCGTAGATTGTATACTCAGTAATATCTGGCTATCGTTCCTATTTTATCAGATGTCTCTGAAGGGATAATTTCAGTTGCCTATTCCATATGTTTTTGTGGTCTATGCCACTATTATCATTGAAATCCAAAATGATTATACAAGACAGTATTTGTCTTGATTTATAATTCTGTTTGCAGTGGTATATTTGAGATTAGCTGCTCTAAGGATTTGAAGGTTCAAGGTATTCTTGGTCCATGTGCATCACTTGAAAAGGTAATTCTTCTGGAATAAATCCCTTGTTGATCTTCTCTGCTTGTGAAGTACTTGACTTGTATCATTGGTGAACTTTACAGAAAGGTGCCATTTGTTCTGAAACAGTTGTTGGTCAGGGAAACACGACTGCATGGAAGCTGTGTGGACTTGATAAAGCTACATCGTTATGTATAGTATTTGAAATCGCCAAAAAGGAAAGCAATGATGTCACTGGTCAATCAATGAGCAATCAGTTTTACCTACAATTTTTGACTTAGTATGAAGTCCACCTTGTACCTTTCTTGTTTCTAACTTTCAGTCATAATTTTGTTCATGGATTTGGGATTTGGAAAGCATTCTGATGTTTACAGTGTCTGTTAGTTATCAACACAAAGATGGAAGGATGAGACTTCGTGTAACCAGTCTTTCTAGGAGATGGGTTGCTGGTCCTAACAGCATGCAGGCAATCTCTTATTCTTGTTCCACGTTAATACTAATCTTCCATCTTTATTTCCCAATTTTTGATATGTTTTTCCTGCATATTCATGGTGCATGAATTTCTGAATCAATATTGTGCTATGTTCTAATGTCCTACATTTCTTGATGTAGTGAACTAGTGATACAGGCAGCCTGTTATTCTTTCATGATACTATTACTATCTTCCCTTGTTTTCCCCCCTAATATTTTTAATACTTGGCATTTGACTTTGATATAGGTTTATTTCTTGTTTGTTTGAATGCGATTTTAAGACAGGTCAGCTGGTTAGTTCACGTTTTCAATAACTAAGCATGCCTTTATTGAAATCACTATAAAGGACATATATTTACTCCAGCATTGTCTAGTCTTTGCATAGTAGTCAACTAGAGTTATCTGGTTATCAGGTACCAGAAAATGAGTCAATCAAGTAAGGAGGTCTATGTTAAATGGATCACTTGAGCATTGCAAAAAGGTTTGGTACAAAAACAGAATTCACCTGTTGAACATAAAGAGTTAGAATCACCGTCGTGTGTCGTTACGCTGCAAATTTATCTTTTCTTAAAAACATGCAGTATACTGATGGTAGGAGTATCGGTCCCATGTGGGAGGATTAAAATCTACGGTTGTAAACTCTTTAGTAGTGAGTGAAATGAGGAGTGTGAACTATTCTATGTAATAAGCTCAATTAAACTAAATTTTTTTTGGTGGGGGTGGGGGGGTTTGAAGGTGGAAAATTTTGTTTTGGAAATAATTAAATTGATTTTTTAATTGATTAAAAAAGGAATCAAACAAACTAGGTGATTATTACTAAATTGACATTAATGATTTTTCTAAGGTGATAACCAATTAAAATGGCATATCAAACACATGTAATTTCTTCTAGAGATTTTCTCATGGATCAATCATTGATACTTGTGGTTAGCTATATATGATGGGATAGTGGTGAATATGTGAACACATAAAAATACCATTTTCCTTTTCCTAAATAATTCACCCTCATTAAAAGTATGTAGAATGAATTCATCAACCAATTCAGTTTGACTTTAACCATAACAGAGGAATCAAATTAACTCAATTGATTAGTGCGTATGGGAAAACTTTTTTGTCCTTGGAACTTATATGACTAGAAGACAGTAAGAACTAAAACAGAAGATTATAAGAACACAATATTGGTTTTCGAGACACCAACAACATCCTTCTAAGTCGCTGAAATTCTTCTTATTCCTTCTCCTTACAATTCCCTTGCTTTTATGAGCTAAAGACATAATTAAAACTAACTTATTGAAAAGATCTACTTTCTAATATGCATGATATTATCCCATGCTATTTATTCTTACCAAAACATAAAACTAGATACAAGAACAATAAGATATTATTAATGGACCCAATTCAGTCCAAGAAGCCTTCTAAATTTACCCATCTTCGGATTTCTGCGTTGATAAGTTAGCCCGAACCTTCCCCTAGACTTAGGGTTCAGAACATCCTGTTCCCCTTTAGAATCAACCTTGTCCTCAAGGTTGAGCTCAGGAAACTCCTTTTGTAGCTCACCACAATCGACATGAAGCATCCTCTTTTGGAAGATTAGTCCATTGAACCAAAGCTTCTGTCACAAACTTCTGTCCTTTCTGATTCCATCGAAATTGTAACACCTCCTCCGACTCAGGCTGAAAAACTCCATTTGATGATACGGGTGGAAGCTGATCTGAAGGAATAACAGATGCGCCTAGCTTTTTCTTCAGCAAGGAAACATGAAAGACTGGGTGAAGATGAGAGCTAAGAAGCAACTGTAACTTATAAGCCACCGGCCCAACTCTTTTCAGAATCTTAAATGGTCCATAGTACTGTTGTCCAAGCTTTTGATTAATTTTTTTTTCCACCGATGATGGACGATAAGGCCGCAACTTCAAATAAACATCATCTCCTACCTCTAATTCCCTCTCTCGCTTGTGTTGGTCTGCTTGAACCTTCATCCTTTTTTGAGCTTGCTCTTAGTTGTGCTCCAGCTCCCGCAATAATGAGTCTCTATCCATAACATTGGACTAAAGCTGTACCCGGAACGTAACATGAGTGTCGATGTGGTCCACATACAAACATGAGTGGCAAGGCTCCAAATGTCATAGAAAACATCTTTGTCGGGCATCCAAACTTCTCGAATTCTTCTCAAATCTTAACCCTCACTTGCAAAAGCTTTGGATCATCATTGCATGTTCAAACCATCCTTTTCTTGATCAAATCTGCCACAAAAACAAAAGAATTGTAGTACCAACTTTCCAAACGCAAAACTAACTACAACATTAAAGAATCGACACGTGACATGACAAACAAAGGATATAAACTCAGAAAAACATGAGTGTTTTCACACTCATCAGTTCTTTGCGTAGTTCATTCAGTATCTATTTTTCATTTGTTGCTTTACAAACACTTGATCCAGCATCTTCCAAGCACATTTCCATTGTTGTCACCTCATCAACTTGTTCAAGGTTCATTTTGCATAAAAAATAGCTGTGATCTGCACAAAAGCAAAAGCAAAAAAAAAAAAAAAAAAAAAAAAAAAAAAAAAAAAAAAAAAAACCCACTGGAGTATCAACGCTCGACACTAAAACAAAAGTAATTGACATTATCACTCAATAAAAACACTCTCAAACAAGAGGTTTAACCAGGATAATTTGTGTATATTTTAGTACTCATCAATCACAAAAAGCTTAGAGAAAGAGAACTCCATCCAAATTTGTTTGGTCTTCTACATTAGGTTAATATTAAGTTCAACTTTTCTTGTCTTGTTTTTCTACTCTCCAAACTACTCATGTAAATGCTCAATCTTCTTGAGCGTCCTACTAAATTTTGTCCTCCATGTTTTTATATTCATGTCAAGAGTTGGCTCAATGTTAAGAAACCCTTTTTCAATAATATGAGTTTTGACACTACTTGAGGATATCAAGAAATAGTCTGTCAATATTACAATTGGGGTAAGACTTAAGACCGTATATTTTGTCCTCCCTACACCTTGTACTTGACAGGATTACTTGGTTTATGTTTATATATTTAAATTTATTCTGTTTTGCATTTTCTTATTGCCCATAATATTCATTAAGATAACCTAGGATACCACATCAATGCAACTCAATTTACCCAGTTTTCCAAACACTCCTTCTCAGAGCAGAGTCTAGGAGAGAACGACATATATTTTATTACCTCGCAAACTGAGAGGCAAAGTAGGATTCCACTTGCTTAAGTGGTTCTTGATGGCTGCAAATTTATCGTATTGAGTGGTTCTCCTGATATCTACATGAAAATTGTAACAAATAGAAGACCCATAGTGATTTAAAATTTATCCAAATGTTATTATCCTTGACTCAAATCCAGACTATTGACGTTTATGCTTTAACCATTGGTTACTGTGTTCAAACTCGAGTAAACATCTCTCTTTGCTTTTAGCCTTTTTTCTTTTCCTCTGTTGTACCACCTTCTTTCCTCACCTAGTTTTCTTTTCTGATGCTAATGTCATGAGCAGCCAAAATGTTCCTATGCCACGGCTAAAGAAAAGACCATAATCAATTGCTTGAAACATGATGAATCTCTTCAAAATAGTAACTTAGAAATATGCCTTCGGCAGGAGAGCTTATTGCTTGAGATTTAGTTATAGGAGTTCCGAGCATAGACCTTCACTCAGCGAAGTTTGAGTTACATTTTAGTTTTGAAAAATGTTTTCCCATATACTGTGTGACCTTTTTCCTAGCATTTTGGAGTTGGTTGTGCTTAAGTAACGGTTTGAAAAGCTTTTCTGATACATTGGTTGAAAATAATATCTGACTCTACACTTCAGTTCAGTAAGCTTTAACAGTTCTACTCTTGCGTTATTTATGGAGCCACATATGATGCTAGTTTGGCCAAACCCTTGTCAATGATGTCAACAAGTAGTCGTCACCCTTAGTTGTTGGCGCCTTTGGTGGTCGTTGTTGTGGGTGTGCAAAAGACTAGTGTTGGAGGGTGATTTTTCAGTTTTCGAATTCAGAGGCAATTGAAGAAAAGAGACGAAAATAAAATAAAAATGATGCTAGAAGAAAATTTTCGTTCTGACTGGGTGGCAGATGCCATCTCCCATCGGCGACAACGGAAGTAAGGATAGAGTAGGGTCGCTTGCTCTAGTACCTCATTAAAGAAAACACTAGAGGTGAATTTTATATATTATTGATGAAGACATACTCGATATTTATAAAGTAAAGCGACATACCCCCTAATCCCGCCAAGTGTAGAGTCTCAGAAGGACAAAATATACACAACCTTATCCCTATTATATATGTATAATGGAGAGGTGTGTCCTGATGTCCTCAGAAGATGTCAACCCCTGACTTCATGGTTAGAGGGGAGGAGCAGCTTACTAATGAGTTAAACCCCTCTTGATGTACTCGGTATTTGACTGTAGAGTAGTTAAATTCAAGTAAGCAAACATTACAATAAGACAATAAGTTGGCTAGAAAACAATATCTAAGCAATCACTCTAGATTAGGAAAGAAAAAACAATAACAACGATAATTGCCTTAAATACAAACTTCCAACATGATGTTGTGCCACAAGTTAGGATGTCTTGCCCTTTGCAAGTCTATTCTCTTTTTATTTGTCATATATCGTTTTCATATGTGATAGAGCATTAAGCTGTTTTCAGCTTTGTCTTTTTCCATCTCTGGCAAGAATGACTGTTTTAAGAGTTAATGTGTCCATCTCAGAAACCAATTTCACAGATGAGATGCTTTTGACACCCTGTTTCAGTATAATTTACTAAATACTAGTATATTCTGTAGGACTTGATTGATGGGTTTGATCAAGAAGCTGCAGCTGCTACAATGGCACGTCTGGTCTCCTTCAAAATGGAAACTGAGGTAGCATTCTCTTCTTTTTTTCCAATAAAATCTCGGGATTTGAGTTTGGCCTCATGTTCATTACATGTCATTTGGGGTTTAGTGAATTTATGCTCTGCTGCCACTATAGTTTAAAGACATCAAAGAATACATGAACCAAGTATTAGCAAACTGGACACTTGTTAGGGTTGATTGCATGAATTACTCTCTCTTCCCATTTAAATTGTGAGAGATTAATAAAAATTGATGTCCCACATGAATTGCAACATTTCCTTAATGGATAATTTTTTGACAAAATACCCCTACTTTATATTGCATCACCTACATAATCATTTTTTTTCTCTTGCTACTCACTCATAATTCTGACCAATTTTTTCTTTCTTTATATCCACTTACAGTCCCACTCTTCCTATAAACTACCAAAGTGGAAAAATCAAAAGTTAATGCACTTCTTAATAAGGCCAACTCATCACAATTTATGTGGGATAGATGGAATAATTCTTTTCGACTTTTCATGGTTTGGAAATCATGTCATATTTAGTAAATGAGAATGATTGAAGTTAATACTCACTCTGTACCAAAATATAAGCAACAATTTCACGAATTTATACTTGTGTTGGACTTTTGTGAAAATTGATGAAGAAAAATATTTTTAATGGTAGTTGGCGATGATGATCTTTTTGGTACTTGTAAGACAAAAGCTTTTCCAGAAAAAAAAAAATGTTTCGTATATTTTGGGAAGCTCGAATACGCAAGTGTTGAATATATGGGATAGAGGGAGTAGGCTTTTGGATCCAGAGGTTAGTTCAATGTAGCGAGTGTGAAGTATTTCCATCAAATAACCAGGAAGAAGCTATTTATCAAATGAAGTATGAAGTATTTCCATCAAACGAATTGTTTCTAAGTTGATATGTGAAATGACCTAGCCTTAGTAACACGACTCTCCATGACCTTCCCATTGCATTTTGGAATCACACCAGAT
Source organism: Drosera spatulata (assembly GCA_035668315.1). Classification (NCBI taxonomy): domain Eukaryota; kingdom Viridiplantae; phylum Streptophyta; class Magnoliopsida; order Caryophyllales; family Droseraceae; genus Drosera; species Drosera spatulata. Next base: position 20,504 of record JAOVYX010012028.1, read on the forward strand.
ATCCTATAGAAGTATCTAGAAATTCAGCTAAAGGCTAAGGCTTAGTAATTGTTTCAAAAAGGTACTCGAAGATTTCCAGCCGCATCGTATAACTTGCAAAATAAGATGACATTTTAAATTTCACTATGAAACAGTTATGCGACAAGCTCTAGTGCTCAACATTAGAGACACTTAGTGCACTCCTGATGGTTTGATACGAGGAAGTCTAGGATTTCAGCTCTGATTCTCGAGACTGAGGCACACATCATTAGGCCACTGATGAACTAGCTGATCCTCATAAGTGAAAGAGAAGAAAGAACGAGACTTATGAGCATATGGTAACCATGCACTCTCACGTATGGAGATTAATCTCAAGGATAGAAATTAAATTCCTTATTATGCCAAACATGATTTTTCCTAAAGAATAATGTCAATGGGTTAAAGCTCATATGCAGATTTCTAGTTATTGGTTTATTTATCGAGCCACCCCAAATACCAAGGGAGCAATATTGTCACCGCATGCTGGGCCTTTGGACCGTGTTAGTCGTCTATCAAGGGAAAATCCTAGGGATGTGTGAGATACTTGAAGTCACAACATGGACGTTGCGTGATTTGAGTGGGGTTGTATGTAATACTGATTCCCAAGACCTTGTGATAAAGTATGACATAAAAGGTTTGATGGTACTACCTATATCAATAAGGTGTACCTTTATTTTTGGGAGCCCACACTTTAAAACTTCAATTAGCGTGTTTGATGTGGAGTACTATTGAGATGGGTGACCATCCTGTGAAATTTCCCATGGCATGTGCGAGTGAGCATCCTAGTGTTGGTTTATGGCTCTAGTTCTAAGCCTGAAAAGCAGTTTCTGGTAATGTCCTGATAACGAGGATTGACCAAGACGTTACATAAAACTACTACTATTTCTCTCATCTCAAATCATACATGGTATGAGGTAGGTGTAAACTGATGAAGGGAGTTTAGATATTTAACTTTGGTTTTATTCGCATTAGCTTGATTAGTTTGGGTATTTTCGACTTTTCATGCTTTATTCAATTTATTTAATTTGTTGTCGTTAGATTTTTCTGGATTTTAGGGAACTATATATATATAGTCTGTTATGTTTAGGGTTTGGGGGATTATTCAGATTGCTTTTTCTCAAGAGAACCGTGTTCTTTGATTCCTTGATTGTGATCAAGGCATTTGAGATCGAAGTTGCGTACTTTGATCTTTTTATTAGTGTTTCACGCTGCGTCAGGTGGTATCAGAGCGGGATTTGCCCAGAAAGACGTCTCAAGACGGAGAGGGAAGCGAACATCCTGTTGTCGATGAACAGAGGATGACAACCATCCGGTCTATTTTGCAAGATCAGAAGGCTCCAACCACAAACTTAGGGGAACGAGTTGCCAATATGGAACGTACCCTTGCTAATCAAGGACGGGTGCTTGGCTAGGTCAGTGAGCAACTGCGTGCCCTAAGGTTTGGCGATGAGAATCGAGGCCCTGTAAGCAATCGGAATCTAGCCGACAGCAGGCCTGGAATTGGTCGATATAGAGAAGTATGTGATGACTCAACTGATGGTGACTCAAAGGACGAGCACCTGGGCAGAGGATTTTGTGGTAACAATCCTCATCGTAGGGCAGTGAATAGGTGGAACGATCAAGGGGAGAATTTCAAGCTTAAAGTCGAACTTCCTAGTTTTAATTGGGCGCTCGACATGGAGGGTTTCCTTGATTGGTTAAGGGAGGTTGACAGATTCTTCGAATACATGGACATCCCTGATCATAAGCAGGTGAATCTAGTTGCTTATCGACTCAAGGGAGCTGCTTCATCATGGTGGGAAAGAGTGCAAGATAATCGAAGAAGGGAAGGAAAGGGGCCTATAAGACACTGGTATCGCATGAAACAATTGCTCAGGGAACGTTTCTTGCCAGCCGACTATGAACAGCATATTTTTCAGAAGTATCAAAGGTGTGTCCAAGGGAGGAAAACAGTCCATGAGAATACAGCTGAATTTCAGCGATTGTCCGAGCTTAATAATCTCATGGAAATGGAAGGACAACGGTCTCTAAGTATTTTAATGGGTTGTCGAAACCAATTCAGGACAAGATTGGTGTTCAGATGATGTTGAATTTGGATGAAGCCCGTGATTTGGGGCTGAAAACTGAGATGTTGCACCGTGACTCGGAAAGATCAGATAGGTTTCGTCAAAACTATTCACATTTTTCGCAAGCTCCACTAGAGACGAACCTACCTTCTACTTCAGGAGCAGTTTCAAGTCAGAACAGAGGGGGGAATCAACAAGATAAGGCTGCACTAGATGCTTCTGGGAATAAGGTCATGTCAGAAAAAAAGTGCGGGATTCCCGCTATTGTCGATCGAGGTGATAATCAGTTCATGAAGCCTTTCTGCAACAAGTGCTTTAAGTGCAATAAACCTGGACATAGGTCCAGCGATTGTCCATTGCAGAAGTTCGTTAATTTTGTCGAGCAGGACAATGAGGATGATGACTATGAGGGTCTTGCCGAGTATGTGATCCCTTGTTTTGCAGAAGAGGATAATGACAACGAAGAGGAACGACAGGTTGGTGTGATCAGGAAGGCAATGCTAACGCCCAAGTGTGGGCTTGATACTCAACAAAAGCAGCTTTTCCGTAGTAGATGTGCTATTAAAGGTAAAGTCTTTGACTTGATCATCGATAGTGGCAGTGAAGAAAATCTCATCAGTAAGGAGGTGGTCCGGAAATTGCAATTGCCCGTGGAGAAGCACCCTAATCCGTACAGGCTGGGGTGGGTTAAGGCTATCGGTGATGTGAAAGTCACAGAACGTTGCCGTGTGCCTCTCAGTATATGTAATTATGAGGATGAGCTTTACTTTGATGTCATGGATATGGATGCTTGTCACTTGTTTGGTAGACCATGGCAGTTCCATGTTAATGCTCAGCATCACGGCAAGGAGAATATCTACCAGGTTGAGAAAAATGGAGTTTGATATACTCTATTGCCTTTGAGGAACAATTATCAACCCAAAGGTAAAGAAGCAGGGAGGGTTCTCCTTCATTTGTCACAATCAGAGGCTGAATTTGTTTTGGATTTCGAGAAGTCAGGTCTCGTTCATTGTCTGGTTGTGAAGGATATGTTACATGGAGATAGTAGCAATACTGAGATGGTTCCGGCAGCTGTTATGCTTCTTTTGGAGGAGTTTGTTGATGTGTTTCCTGATGAATTACCGGATGGTCTGCCCCCGATGCGTGATGTTCAACATTACATAGATCTGATTCCTGGAGCAAGCTTGCGAATCTCCCGCATTATCGCATGAGTCCCAAGGAAAATGAGATCTTGCGGGCGAAAGTAGAGGAACCAATTTAGAAAGGCCTTATTCGTAAGAGTATGAGTCCATGTGCAGTTCCTGCCTTGTTGACGCCTAAAGCAGATGGTAGTTGGCGTATGTGTACGGACAGTAAGGCTATCAACAAGATTAGAATCGGATATAAGTTTTCGATCCCGAGGCTCGATGATATGCTTGATCAGTTATGCGGGTCAGTGGTGTTCACGAAGATTGATTTGCGTAGTGGATATCATCAGATCGGATTAGACCCGGGGATGAATGGAAGACTGCATTCAAGACACGTGATGGGTTATTTGAGTGGTTGGTAATGCCTTTCGGCTTGACCAATGCACCAAGTACGTTTATGCGAACTATGAACCAGGTTCTAAGACCCTTTATTGGGAAATTTGTTGTTGTTTACTTTGATGATATTTTGATTAATAGTCGTTCTGAAGATGAGCATGTTGAGCAACTGCGTGCCGTGTTGGAGGTTCTGCAACAAAACAAGTTGTATGTTAACCTAAAAAAATTGCAGCTTGCAGGCTACATTCCCTCTTACAAGATTTTAAAAAATAAGTATTTTTTAAATTTTAAAATCTAACTTTTTAAAAATGTCAACTGTTTTCTCAAATCTTATGAGAGGAGCTGCAGTCTATAAGCTGTAGTTATTGCAACCCCTGCAATCTTTATATATATATATATATATGTAAATTCTAGCTCCTACCAGCTGCATCAACTAGTTCTTGAAGTACATTTGACTTGTTCTGTCAATACAAAAAACTGGTTCTGTATTTTCAGAACAAGTAATTTTCATTGATAGAACAAGTCACACATGCATCAAGAACTAGTATGTTGCAACTAGTACGTTGATTTAAAATCAGCTTCGTTTTTTCCTATATATAATGAGTAAATAACTGTATCGAGCCGATTCTGTCAGTACCATTGAAACGTATCAGCTCTTGAAATTTCGATACGATTCCAAATATCGGAAACCTTGTTAAGCACTCCCCATTTATGCATACAATGTCGAGCAAATACGTAGCTTCCTTCGCGTACTGTCACAACTTGACCACGATTCCAAATGTCGAGTAATTAATATTATTGGTTTTGATTACGATTTGAACAGTTTAGATTGATTCTATAAATAATCAAATCTAATATAATTATTGGATTCAAATTTCAAAATAACAATCCCTTTAAAAAAATCCTAATCCTATGTCATTAAAACACAAAAAAAACCATCATAATCTAAATCTCTCGGATAAGGATAAGCTATTGTAATTAATAACTACATACATATATTGCACAATTTTATTAGTGCTCAACTTTATTAAACACATAAATACATATCAATAAAAAAAAAACGATAGCAATCAACACGCGTAAACTAGATATTATAAATTCGATTATTTGTGATAATTGAAATTTTTTTTAAGGTGGGAAATTAGGCAAATATGTTTATATTCTTTGGATTACGTTATTTACTTCCTATAATAATTAATTAGGTTAATATTATTCTACTATGTATTGACCTCTTTTGATTCTTTAAAAAAATTATTTGATAACAAAAAATAATGTATTAAGATCAATAATTATTTCCCACATTGCACTCTTGGTTTTTATCTTCGGTCATAATCGTGATCATAGTTTGTCATGATCGTGACCACTTGTAATCACGTCAAAAGAGCCCCTAATCAATCTGAAACGGCCACAAATGTCTTCTTATGCTTCAAATACACCTTCGTGGCTCAAAACGTAATTAAAAACTTCGTCAAAATGCATCCAAACTCCTCAAAATCATTTGCATTCATTATCAACACTTTGATCCACTTTGTATCAGTTCTATCAAATGTTAAATCGCTCTTCTCACGATCAAATCTACATGAAGAACATTCAAAGAGCAATATCGATGTTCTAAACACAAAACTAAACTAAAACGTAAAAGCAACGACTCTAAACATGCTACACATAGGAATTAAACTTAGAAAAACAGAAGAGTTTTCACTTTTATCAGAACGCATTATCTACTAGCTTCGTGCCTGCCTTCCAGTAGTTGCAGAATTATAGTTTTCCCTCCGTCCACTATAACTTATAGTATTCCAATACTGCACTCTCCTTCAACTTGAACGTTGATGGTGAACCATTGACATTGCCATCAAAATACGCCTTTAAGCGTTGCCCGTTCACTTTGAAGGTAGAATCTTTGCTCTCACCGCAACAACATCAAAAACTTGTTTGTAATTTTGTATACCACGTTTAAACGCAAGTGTACGTGTCGTTAGCATATAATAAAGTGACTCTAAGAGTTATTGTCCCACGAAGATTTGGACCTAACGATCGAAGTATGGATATTATTCCCCTCAGATCAAACAATCTAAATGTGATGAATTATTACGTAACGCTAAAGATGCAACTAACTAGACTATAATCAAAATCAAACACACGCAAAGATGAAAAATCGGGTTTATATATATGGTGAAGTAGGGTTGTGACTTCATTTTCCGATTGATTTAGTCATTACATCGTTTACCTAGTTATTCATAAATTGTGGTTATAGATGGATTCCCTAATGTGTAATCTAAACTCTCTTGAGCCCTAGACTACGTCAAATTAAACGCCGCTTTTAACACCTCTTGATAAGAGACCGTCGCGTTATGATAAGCATGAAGTTCGTGGTTCATAATGTGTCTCACACGTTACACAAGCGATCTCTCAATCTCGCGTTTAGCGTGTGGGTGTGTGGTCGTGTTCTCGATATGAAACTATTCTCTCAGAGTCAAATCATAAAATGGATCCCCAACAAGTGATTAATTTGTTGAAGCATTAAGCGTAATCACAAACCATAACGACAAAACAATCAAAACTATATTGATGACTTAAATAACATGAAAACGATCATCCATCTACGTCACAACCCTAACACAAGGTTTAGCTCATGATTCGAGTACTAAAACAATACAACAAACACCTAACATTCATAGAAATCATCAAGGTATAAAACGATAATCAAACAAATCAAGAAATTCTAAATCGATCACGAGATGGAATCCGCGTCGATCCGATGAAGATCCTCGATGTTGCTTCGATCACCTTGGAATTATGGTTGCGACCTCTCTGAAAATCTCCTCCAAACCCTAATTTTCTTGTATTGTGTGCTATGATGTTGAATGAATGTGATTTGGGACTAAAAGGGAGTACTTATAGGCATTTAGGGACATAAAAATCTCGAAACACGTGCCCCAACGTCAAGATAGAAAGCGCCTGGGCGCTTTGGCTTGAGCATTGCATGCTGGTTGGATTATGGTGATCGCGCTCGGGCGCTTATAGCTCTGTTTCCAGCATAGCGAGGTCGTGCCCGGCCGTGAGCACAAACTGCACGCGGGCTCTTTAGTGTCAGCTTCGCTTTGACTCGTTTCGTTTCTGCGTTCTTTGCTCGATCACGCTTTGTTTTCAACGTCTTTGATCGTCCTTCTGTTCGTTTTTACCTTCAAATCATACAAAGCATCAAAGCTCTCAAATATAGCAAATCGGACAAGAATCAATACGAATATGTACACAAAGATATGAAAATAATGCATAAACACAAGATAAAACCAAACTTGAATCGAGCTAAACAGAACGCATTATCTACTAGCTTCGTGCTTGTCTTCCAATAGTTGCAGCGTTGTAGTTTTCCCTCAGTCCACTGTAACTGATTCATATGCATTACAACATTTTTTTGCTACCGAGCTATAGTGCATGGGAGCAAGGTGCAATGCACGGGAAGCAAGGTGTAGTGTTGGCGCAACTAGTTATCTAATGTTGCTGCACCAAAATATTATGAATATAAGTATTAACACGAAAAGATAAATATAAATCCGTAGAACTTGAACTTTATCCATTGTTCTCATGGTGCTTTTGATATTCTTGCCTCGTTTGTTGTACTTTAAACACGAAAAGAAAATTAATTCTCACTATTTGGAACAAATACACAAACATAAAATATAAACAATCGTTTCTAGCTACTCGGGGGTGAACCACATAAAAAGGGCTAGACCACGCCGATGTGTAGAAATTGTAAAATTAACGTAAAATAAATAGGTTTTCATGTAGGCAATATTTCGTCCAGTGACAGAGCCACAATTGTCTTGTTTAAATTATTATTTAGCATAAATTTAGAATCACTCCTTTAAATATTACTACTGTTATAAAGCAACTTTACTTTGTTTAGTATAGGTTTTCGCATTGGTGATACTTTGCTTGGCTTTTGATTTGAGTTGGTTAGAGTCTCATGCTGATAACGTGTTATAGAGCGACTTCTCGGGACAATATAACTGACTCGGAAGAGCACTTCATTTGATTTCGTTGGTCGATAAAATGTTGGAAAGTAATTAAGCTAATGCAAAGAGATAATATAGGAAGAGAGAGTTCGAGAATTTTCTTCACTTGAAATGATGTGTAAAACACCTTACAAATGAGGTCTATTAATAGTACATAAACAGCTAATTAGTATCTAATTTTCTCAACTAATCAAGGTGGTTAGGTATACTTAATAACTAATTAGGTTAGTCTTTTTAATAACCTCCAAAGTAGTTGTAAATTAAAGGAATACCTTGGTTTTGGTGTAAATACATCATTTTCAAGATTTTGATTTACAATAGAATACAAACTTTGAATTATTCAATATAATTAAGTTGGGCCCATGACCCAACAAACCAATCAAACTCATAATCCTTCCATCCTTTTATTTATTGAAAATAGATTAAGCTGTTTGATATTTGCATAAGAAACCTAAAAAAACCGTAGGCACGTCAAAGCTCCGGCTTGACTTGATTTTAATTGCTCAGAACCTCATGCGTGCCTTTAGTTTACCTTTGCCTAATCCATGATAAAAGTATTGTAGGCTGTAGGATGCTAGTGCTTGACCTCATCCCATGCCCTTATGGCATACAGGCAGAGATAGGAATATTTCATGCCCTTAGGTTCTTATCAGTCAGACGTTATCTATGTCTTCCATTCTCATTTGCTCATCGCCAAAACATCACGGTTACTTAGTAAGGCTGTTGGATGTAGGCCGAATTTGACCCTATTAGATGGGTTGATAGATCATTGATACGGCTATGTTCGAGATTTGGAGACTACCAGAAAGATAATCCCTCTACTTTCAGCTTATCGCCGCGGCTTTCAATATTTCCTCAGTTTATGTTTCACCTAAGGCGTTCACAGTTTGTTCAGGTACATACAGTTCTCTCTCTCCAACTCTTCTTTTCCCTGACTGATTTTATTATATTTTGGGAAATCCAAGCTCTTTAAAGCCTATATAACTAATTTCATTGAATATGGTTCAGGTCTTCAACAACAGTCCGGACGAGACTGCATACTTCAGAATGATTCTTAACCGGGAAAATGTTGCCAACTCGATAGTGATGATTCAACCCTCTTTAATATCTTACTCGTTTCAATCTGCCCCAGAACCGGCACTTCTTGATGTGGCTGCCATTGCTAGAGACAGAATATTGCTATTAGACGCATACTTTACTGTCGTAATATTTCATGGCACACAAGTTGCCCAGTGGAGAAAGGCTGGGTATCATAATGATCCTCAACACAAGGTAAAATTGAATTTATTGCCCAGGTTAATAGCTTCTCATTGTTAGTTGATTTGGTAATCATTTTCTAGTCATAAGGGCTTCAAATTCAATCATTTTCTAGCATATTACTCGTTTAAAAGCGAGCAACCATCTCACAGAAAAGTTTCACTTTGGTGCTGTGCTGGCTTCCTGACATTAGTTCAGGCTAGTACTGAGTGATGACATTCTAAACTCCTGATTGCTTTTTCTAGTGGTTCTGTTGGCTTCCTAGAAGCTGCTGTGCTTGAATATGGGTGGTTCTGCTAGCGTCTTTATGATTTTTCCACATATATGCTTTGATTCCTCACACCTATAAATTCTCATTTTCGATATTTGCATCAGGTGGATTAGATTTGAATACTTGTGCTCATCCATGGGTAACTAAACATTTGGTGTTTTTTTGCGTACAATTTTTAGAGTCACGTATGCAGCCTCCTTGCACATGATCTAATCCACCTAAGATAATCAGGTTTCGCATATGCTCCCTGTGTCCAATGATGAAGCACACCTGAAACTGTCGGAGCAAAGAACACTGAATGTTTTTTAGTTACCCGAGAAAAGAACAAGAAAAAAAAAACAATAAACAAAAACGAATAATGAGAAAGGAAAAAGGAAAAATATCCTAACGTGTCTCATATTGTAGATCAAGCCAATGGATTTTGACCTGTTGTGAAAACTATTTATCTAACAGCTCTCACATGGTTTTTCTTCTGGTGGTGACTCATCTATTTATCTCATGCATTTTTACCCTTGGTTATTAGGTATTTGCTCAATTGCTACAAGCTCCTCTTGATGATGCTGATGTATTAGTCAAAGATAGATTTCCTGTTCCGCGTTTAGTCATCTGTGATCAACACGGATCCCAGGTAAGGCGTGAAAACAATACATTTATATCCAACTTTCAAGCAATTGGTGGTTGTATTTGGTATGGTTGACTCAGTTCACGATGAAAGAAATTGTTAGAAATGCACATCTCATATCTCCCTTCAGAGTTGGATAAGTACTCTGATTGAGATCATATTTTTTTCCTTTTACGTGACTGTCCTATGTTGCTTAATCGTGGTACACTGGTCAAGTCTTCCTGGTGGAGACATCTTACATGTGTTCCATTCTGTTCACATGATTTGAACTAGGAGTTTTGTAAATCCTTGGCAATAGTGAAATTCTGTGCAAATTTTCATATTTAAAACATATCAAATTGATAAGGTGATTTCGATTGTATTATATAACTGAATTGGATACTTTCAGGCTCGGTTTCTGCTGGCAAAGCTGAACCCGTCGGCCAGTTACAACTCCGATACTCCTCTAGTTCCCGGGGGAGATATCCTATTCACAGATGATGTGAGCTTTGAGGTCTTCCTGGATCATCTACAGAGGCTAGCAGTTCAATAGGTACCCACTCAAATGCCTCAATTTTGTAAGATCTATCTGATGTCATTTTTTCTGTACGGCAACGATTTATAGCATGAAGCTTCCCCTCCCTTGAACCTTGGAAAATATTAAATGCCTAATTTTGTAATCGTCTTTGCCTGTGATATTGAGCTTGTTTATTGGGTTAAAATAGAAAAAATAGCACTAAAACATCCCGAACTCTTCTTTTTTGTTAGATGAACACCCCGAACTATGTAAATATGCACTTAACCCTTCCCCTCTCCGCTTAGGGCGACAAATACAAAAGTTACAAAAACCATATATTTTGACAGAATCCTATCAAAAATACCCTAGTTTTAATAATTTGATATATTTTCATGCCCATTTTGCCTCTCTTATCTCTCCTGGTCTCCGTTCTTCCTCCCCGCCAGCTATCCGCTTTTGCATCATCCTCTGTCGAAGAGTTCAAGGGGAGAACACCAATTCACACAATCACTTCAAAATTGGGACTTCCGCAAAATTGTTTCCCTTTCCTTGTTTCCTCAAAATTCACACCAATTCAACAATTTTTAGATCCGTGGCACAATAATTTGTGTGGAGCTGGGGTAGTGAGAAGGGTTTGCGTGGATCTTGTTGCTGTTTGCGTCCTCAAGGAGGAGATATGTGGAGGTAGAGGGTGCTGTGATGGAACATAACCGGACGAAGTTGACGGTGGCGGTGGGAAGTTGCCGTGGTTTCGAGTTCAGGGACTCTGGTGATTGAAGGGGTTGAGGAAGATCAAGGGGGGTTGAAGGAGATGACGGAGATAAGGGTAGTTTTGACTTTTTGTTTTGGAAACAGACGGAGTTACACGGCTGAAAGATAGGAGGTTATGTGTCCATCATCATAATATAAGGTGTTCCATGTGTCATGTACAGATAATTGAGGGTGTTTAAATGTAATTTTCTCGTTAAAATACTATACCAGTGCAAGTTCTTCGGAAGTCGGTTCAAAATTTTGTCCTCTTTATATAACCTTTCATATAACTTTTCATGTAAATGTAATTTCAGATGGTTTAGCTTACAGATTGTAAACATTATTGGTTCTCTGTTCATTCACATCAGTCCCGGAAGTGGTTGGGACATGTGGCTTGTGGCCACCATCACTTTTTGTTATCTAATTCAGGAAGATCCTTCACCTGAGCAAGTTGAAGGCTTTTTAGTTATTGGAAGTGCGCAAAAACCATCTCCGTTTCAATCCTTAATTAATACTCAACAAGAAGCTTTTGGAGCTTTTATCTTGGCCATGCAAGATCTCGGATGAGATATCACACTCTGGGTAAGTTTAATCCACATCCACCATTGTGTTCTAGCGTATGCTCAAACATTGAGCACCTTGTTGAAAGTGAGGAATGGAAATTGCATACTTGGCATTCGGCCTTTTGACAAGAGGCTTTGATGTGATGTTATCATAAAACATATCATGAACATAAAGTCATAGAATCCGTAGAGTATTTCGAATTAATGAAAACATAAGAACATTGATAATGTAAGCGTACCATTAAAATAACCAAGTATATTTTTACGAAGCCATATTAAAACTTTGCCTTTTATATAGTTATCTTTTAATTCTTTGAGTTTCTTGTTATTCAAGGTCCGTCTATCCTTGATGCCTAATGCCTTTTGTTACTGTTGCAATTTAACATCCGGGATAATCCCAAAAAAATAATCCAGCAGTCAATTGATCAACTCACAAGCACAATCTATAATAAGCAAAAATGAAAAACCCTCAAGGGTAAGAAAAAACCCACGGGAAGAGAAAACTCACTAATCAAGGAGTCAGATTATAATGATTTCTCTTTTGAGATCGCTCTTTCTTTTGTGTATCGTTTTGGAAACCCTAATTTTCTCTCTTTATATTTTTCTACACAATAAGGATATATATATATAAAGGTCGAAAGTCAATGCCAAAAATAACAATTTTCACCTTTGCTATTTACTTCACGATCCATACCAACCACGATCCACACAAGAGCAAGTCACTAGCGAATCTTCGTGCTGTAGCCTGGCACGGCCCTCGTAACCCCCTTCACGTTGGGGGGGGGGGGGGGGGGGATGCAGCACCACAAACACA
>JAOVYX010012039.1:0-32894 GCA_035668315.1 Drosera spatulata
GTTTTGCTTCAGAATTATCTCGCCAACAAAGAACTATACTTTGCAGGTATGTTTTCTTAAGTTGACGAAGATGCTTTGCTTTAAAAGTACTGACCCACATCAGAGTGGGCAATTCTTCATTTCTAGACCATATGGTTAGGGCTGCAATTCCTGGTCTGTTTATCTCTTCGGCTATTATGATGCAGCTTCTTTGACATGCAGGCAGAGAGTGCTCTTGATCAAATGGACTGGATTGAGAAAATAACAGGTGTTATTGCATCATTATTAAGTTCGCAAGCTCCTGAAAGGGTGAGCATGAAATATAATAAATTAGTCATTTTTATTATGTTTCTAGCATCAGATTGATGATTGACTTTTGATCAGTGTCTTCCTGCAAGTCCCATGGGGAGTCTTCTTCGATCTGCTAGTGAAAGTAGTTCCTTTGAGAGTTCTGATCTTGATCATGGGGTAATCGAAGAATGCACATCTGAGAGGAGTCTCAGTGCCATGCATCATGAGCGTATTTTAAGGAATTCACTCCATCAACGGTCGTTTGCAAGGTCTGAGAAGCCAATGGATCTGCTGAGGAACGTCAGTGGAAATAACAAATGTGCTGATTGCAGTGCTCCTGAACCAGACTGGGCATCCTTGAATTTGGGGGTCCTGATTTGCATCGAATGTTCTGGTGTTCATCGTAATCTTGGTGTACATATATCAAAGGTAAACTACCGCATGCCAATATGTATTGATCCATTATTACTTTCCCAAAAAAAAAAAGAAAAAGAAAAAGAAAAAAAAGAAGTATTGATCCATTATCTATCCGAGTATTTCTCTGCTGCTTGTTTGCTCATCTCTGCTAATTGAGTGGTAACAGATATGCATGGTCTTGTTCATGATTGAATTGTGATTTCTCATTGTTGAAGAACGAGCTGTATTTCATAAGATCCATGCTCATGCTGCTAGGCTCTTCAAGATTTTTGTCAGTAAAGAGTCAAGGTTAGAATAGAAGCATTTAAGTTACTCGATCGAGTGTAAGAAATTGGGGTTTCTCCCAATACCAATTCACATCCTTGAGTTTAGTGATTCAATGACTTGTCTCCTTGATGTATATGAGAGATTTTACACTTGGACAAGATTTTCAACATTAATGAATTAGATTTTCTAACTTGTCTGCTGTAGTTTTTCCATGGACTGAGAGTGGTCATAGTTTGTTACATTTATCCTCATTTACTTGAATCTTGCTCCAGTGTCATCTTATGCATTCATTGACATGCAGGTAAGATCCCTTACACTTGATGTAAAAGTCTGGGAGCCGTCGGTTTTATCATTGTTTCAATCATTAGGCAATAATTTTGCTAACTCAATCTGGGAGGAATTATTGCAATCAAAAGGCGCTTTTCATGTTGATCTTCCAGCTACAAGGTAACCACCCTTTGCCCTTATCTTTGTTTCTTGTGTAGTGCTAGTATACAAATAACAATGTTGGCATTTTATAATGAGCTTGATTTGTATTTTCTTACATTTTCTTCTTTGGGTTTCAATTTTCCTCAACAAACATGCTCTAAATTTGCATTTTCTTACATTTTCCTCCTTTGGGTTTCAAGCTCGTTCAAGTCTGACAGATGTCAGCAGATCTTCGTCAGCAAACCAGGCCCTGGTGATTTGATATCAATAAAAGAAAAGTTCATTCATGCTAAGGTGCTACTATCCTGTCTCCCCTTTTCCTTGGTTTCCATCTGAGCTCTCTTTGATTGCTTGCAAGTTACAATGACATTAGGTGTACTCTTTTCTCTTTTCACTCGGACTGTACCTGTGGAGAACTTACCTGGCATCTAAATTTGGGCTGGACATACTGTTTCCACTTGTGATTATATGACTATGAATGGTATCTCCTAGTTCCGGACAAGGCAGGCTCCTGTGAACAGAAGCTGAAGTTCCAATTTGGCGTAGTGTCTTTCTTTTTGACAAGACGATGGTCTTCTCCATTTGATTTTTAACAGCTTTACATCTCGTTCATCAAGATGAATAAATTCATCAGGATGATGTTATTGCTAAGGGAAAATCTTACAAACGAAATATTTATCATATAGTTGCCAAGGGCCTTTGTTTGACTTCATAAGACAGATTCCAAACTATTAAACAAAGGTCTCGTTTGTTGTTTAATTTCCCCAGTATATGCATCAAATTTCGCTCTTTGGTAATATTCCCTCTCAGTGGTGTTTTTCACATCTCATACTGTATATTGTGCATCATGAAAGTTTCCTGTTTTCTAGTTGTCTTTTGGTGTATTCTTTTTGCTGTTCTTGATGTTTTTTTTTTCCATATTTGCCTCACATAGTATGCAGAAAAGCTTTTTGTGCGCAAGCCAAAAGATAGGCAGCATCTCCGAGTGTTGGCACTACAGATATGGGAGGGTGTTCATAATAATGACAAGAAAGCGGTGTACCGTTGCATCGTTAACTTCGAAGCGGATGTCAATGCTTTCTATGAAGCAGAATTTTCTTTGTCTTCTTTGACTCTCGCAAAGGCAATGCAATTACCAGAACAATCAAGCCATGCTCAGAATGCTGTCTTCCGGCCAGGGGACTCGTCATCCAAGTCTCCTGGTAAAGCTGTAAACGTGTCTGATGAAAGTGATGCCTCTAGCCTGGAGGATTTGGATGGCTGTTCTTTGCTTCACCTTGCTTGTGAGACGGGTGACGTGGGCATGTTGGAGCTCCTCCTTCAGTATGGTGCAGACGTAAATGCATGTGATTCAAGAGGCCAAACACCACTACATCGATGTATTTTGAGAGGCAAAGCATCCTCTGCCAGAATGCTGCTCATGAGGTGATTTTGTTATTTCCTTTTCGTGCAGTTTCCATATTTATACCTTTGGTTGCTGCTGGCATCTGGTTTGTCGTATATTTTCCTTTATCGAACCCATTTGATACTTTGAGAGCTTCACCCTTTCCTAGTTTCAATTGGTTTTGTTTTTTACAACTCTTATTCGATCTTGAAAAAGGTCTAGTTGATCTCCATACTATTCAGCATTCATCGAATCATTTCCAAAACCTACGTCACACCTCTGCTATTTTCTCACTTTCTTGGACCCTTTTCTCAATTTGTCATCCCAAACAATCATCTTGTAGGCAAGCATGTTTAAGCCTCTTGTGGTGTTTTGAAGAGTCAGTTTGGGTTTTCTCCTGATTTTCACTCAACTTCTCAATAGTGGAGCAACTCTCGCCGCCTCCATTTTTTATGTCTTCCTAGAGACGCATTCTTCTGGCAAGTCCTCGTCGCAGCTGCTGGTTGCTATTTGCATGATATTTTTGGAACATTTGTTGAGTGGACCTGAATGATAGAAAAGAATTCATAGCCTTTGATAGCTTGTACAAGCTAATTAGTTGTGATGGCTGTGCTTACTGATGCACATATTTTGTTTGTTGCTGCTGCATCATAATTTACGCAAGATCTCTTATGAAATCCCCTCCTCCTTTGATTGGCTGCAGGGGGGCAGACCCGCACGCTGTGAATATGGAAGGCCAAACGCCCCTCGACCTAGCAGAGGAGTCAAACTTTGGTGATGCTGAAGTGCTTTCTCTATTATTCGACAAGAGATGATAACGGATGCAAGGATATCCTGAAACTTGTTGCCACTGCCAGGCATAGATTTTGTAGGAGCTTAGCATTCTCGTGATTGAATTCTAGTAGCAGTATTAGGGGTGGAAATGGGAAATTTGATGTGTAGCGGGCGCTATATATGCCTTGTAGTGTTCTTGGCTGAAGGTTGCCGAACCCTAGTAGCGGCGCTCTGTAATTTGTGTTGTCAGGCTAATGCGTTATTGTATTTGTTGTTGTGGCTTGCTCCATCTGTGTGAGAAGCTGGTTTGTTTGGTGTAACTATTGGTTGTATGTAATATTTGGTTTGAAAAGGGGCGATTCGCATTCTTCTTTTTTCTCATCGTTTTTTGTGCTTTCG
Organism: Drosera spatulata; assembly: GCA_035668315.1. Lineage (NCBI taxonomy): Eukaryota > Viridiplantae > Streptophyta > Magnoliopsida > Caryophyllales > Droseraceae > Drosera > Drosera spatulata. The sequence continues at coordinate 3,941 of JAOVYX010012039.1, forward strand.
TTTCGATGGAACCTGACACGAAAGCATCCACGACATGTTTCTATTGCTTTCAGGAGAATACATCCATGACATGTTTTTGCTTAACGTTTGATTCCTGGCATGTTGCTTTCAAATGATACATTCCAACAAATCCTATATTCCTAAGATTAGGATAAAAAGGCACATATATAGTCATTTTTCTGATAACTACAAAAGCGGATTCGAGAGCTTGACTTGTAGCTTCTGCTTTCGCACAAGTTGAATGTGAGCGGGGAGTCATGTTCACGTTTACTGATTCTGCATTTTTTTTTTGTAATGAATCAACTTAGTGGATGACCAAACTCTGCAGAGCATTATTTTAGGGGTAGGCAGGACTTAAAGCAGCAAAGACAAAACCATCACCACCTCTTTACTGGGCATAGTTACGAGGCTTTTGAGAAGGACTGCACAACACACTTATCCACTGTCATTGTTATGAAAATTTGTTTCTTGTTACTTTATCATACGATGCTCTATCATTAATCAATAATTGATTAATGAAAACACATGGAATAAATCATCAAAGGTACGCCTAATAACAACAGCTACTCAAATATTTTTGTGGGAGATTAAGATATGAGAGAAAAAGACGAGATATGGCCACAGTCAAACACGTATCGCAAGCAATAAAAGAATTGTTATCGATCATGAATTCGTATTAACAAAAGTTGAACGCTTTTTTCCCATTATAAAACCAAAAACAAAACAAAGGTTGGGCAAAGCATAACAACTCGGAAAGCATGACACACAAGTTCTGCTCCAACAATTGGCACACAAGTTTTGCTCCAAGAAAGCTTTGCCTCTCCTTTCAAGCTCACTCCACTGCACTCTACTCAGCACCCCAGCACAGAACACATATTGCCATGACCATGAGTCCAGAGCTCCATCGAATCCTCCTCAGCATCTCTCTGGGAATCCTCGCCGGCGTTCTCCTGGCCCTCCTCCTCTCACTCCTCCTCCGCCTCACCCTCCTCTTCTTCTTCCACCACCACCACCAAAACCCACCCATTTTCTCCCCCAACATCGACCCCAAATCACTCCACCTCGCCCTCAACTCTCCTCTCACCATACAAGTCGGTCCCACCTATTCCAAGACCATGCTTGACAGTGGACTCACCGTCGCCGTCAAGAGACTTGATCGTCTGAATGGTAACTCCAGGAAGGTGGAGTTGGAGCTCGAGTTGATGTCTAAGTTGAGGCATAGGTACCGGGTTTAAGTTCACGCACCAATTGATAATGAGTGGTGTAATAAATCGAGATATCTCTCTTGTTTTTGTGTTACCGGCACCACTGTGTGTCTTATATTCTTGACTTGACTCTCGTGTAAATGTCTTTTTATAAGTTTGAAGCGTGTGTGTAAGTATACAAGTTGGATGATTAAGTCATGTCTGGACCGTGAAAATATGTCAGTGTAATGTACAGTTTGGATTATTAAGTTATTTTCAATACCAGGAACATCATGAGCCTGAGGAGCTACTTTCGGGGGCCGGCGGGAAACGGGTTGCTGTTGGTTTATGACTATATGGCGATGGGGAGCTTGGCGGACTTGATGGGGAAGGTGTGGAGAGGCGAGGCGAGGGTGGGGTGGGAGGACAGACTGAGGGTTGCTGTTGGGGCGGTGAAGGGACTTGAGTTCTTGCACTTTGGGTGTGACGCCAGGGTGCTGCATTGTAACTTGAAGCCGTCGAATGTGATGTTGGATGGCGGGTTTGAGGCGAGGCTGGGTGATATAGGGATTGTGCAGGGGAGTGGGAATGGTGATGAGAATGCGAATGAGGACAGGGATGGGAATTCGGCTGCGTTCATGGCTCCTGAATCGTGCTTGGATTCGAGGTAATGTGATGGTTTCCAAGGCATGTGGGGGTTTCCTATAATCTTGTAGATTTGAACCTGGGGATTTGGTCTTTTGTTTGCTGACCCAGGTATACCGACAAAAGCGACATCTACAGTTTTGGAGTCATATTGGCCATGCTCTTAACCGGTAAAGCCCCAACAGATCCATTCTTTCTAGAAGCTGGCAATGGTGGAAGCATTTCACGGTGGCTCCGGCAGCTGCAGCATGCCGGGGAGGCACGACAAGCAATAGACAGAAGCATGATACTTGACACCACAGAAGGCACAGAGGTGGAGGAGGAGATGCTGATGGCAGTGAGGATAGCCGTGGTGTGCATGTCCGACTATCCGGCTGATAGGCCCTCCAGCGACGAGCTTGTTCCAATGCTAACTCAACTGCACAGTTTCTAGACAACCATGTACTACTGGGTACGACTAATGCTGCTACACTTGCACTCACCCCTCAATGCTCCAGCAATTCCTGAGGTGGGAATGGTTGCAGGGGAACTAATTGTAGGTGTGGAAGGCCGATGGATGGCGCTTGTTAATGTAAATTACACCTGGTTTTGCTCTGATGTTCGGATTGTAATGATCTCTTCTATGAGGATGGGAAGACCAATGCAACATTTTGGTTTAAGTCATTCCCTCGTTGAGTAGTTATCTTTGCTGGGAGAATTTTGTCAGGACTAATTACTAGGAACACCATATGGATGGTTTGAACGGTGTTGTTATCTTGATGATGAAAGCTTATATACACGAAAACAGACAATCTAACAATCTGAATCATTAATTTGCAAACTAATTGATGTCATATAGAGCTATTATATACGCATAAGATAGTATTTGTGCGTTCTTGTATAATGATCTATGGTATGATACTATTGCCAATGAGAGATGAGAAACATCGAAGCGACTGTGCAAAGAGAAACGCTGAAGCAAGCACAGGAAGAATGCAAGTGATGAACAAAAAAATGCACTTAGCCAAATGGCACTCGATGGAACTAGTTTAGTCACAAAATATAACACAAATCAAGCCTTTATCCCATCAAGTGGAATCGACTACATGAATACGACGACGCCATTCCAATCTGTCATGTACATCAATCGATGTAGCGATCTTTGCTCATTTTTCGAAACACTCAGACCGTACAATGCGTCGCTGCTGAGGTACGCCCCTAGGAAATTTTCACAAGTCGCCATATTCATGTTGTGAGATCCAACGGGACTTTTTACATGTTAACTGTCGGCTACCTAACACACAACCCTCACCATTTTATTCGGATTTGAGACCGATTAAGGAGGGAATAAAAATCCCCAAACTAAATAGGTTTTTTTAGTCATCATTTTATCCTCACCATTTTAGTCACAAAGTATGATCTCTGTAAAATGCAAATCTACTCACCTAAAGGATGCACATGACAAAGCAAAATCGTGTGCCACGATGTTGATGAAAATCCGATATGTACACCTGACACACTTGGTAACTATCAGATGAACTTTGAGCGGCAGACAGTGTTTCAATCGGCAAGGCATCAATCATCTGCATCTTCAGTAATCTCCTCCGGCATGAAAAACTGGAGAGCTATAGAGTATCTAGCAATTCTTGACTTCTGTCCCGTGTTAGTGTCTTTTACGTTTGCGTTATTTGTAAGGATAAAAGAGCCAGCGCCATCACCTTCAAAGAAGGTCCGAGCTTATGTAAGTTAAGGAGGACAGGGTTGAAAGCCAAACAATTGCCAACCAAACCCTGATTTTCATCCGGACAAAATGGATATGATCATTAGTTGTTTGAAATACCTTTGATGGTAAATATGGATGACACCCATCTCTTGTAAATGAACAAAAGCCGAGGGGCCTCACCCTGGTGTGTATCCGATAGCAAGAGCTTGCAAGGAGCTTTTTCACTGCAAAGTCAAAATTGGACAATGATCAGTTAGCAAACTAAGAAGGGAAAGAAAATAAACCTCGACGCATGTCCACCCATGGAGGCAATACTTGGCATGAAGCATAGCATTCTGACAGAGAGCAAGTGTTCTTACCATGGCTAAGTCCCTCCCTCGAGCATTTGCATACCTCTCTTGACAGTTCCTTCAATCAAAACAATGAAGGCATTAAAGCGTTTCAGAGCAAGATAACGTACCAATACGTTGGAGTCAGGAAACATGACTGGAACGAACCCTAGCAAAACCATGTCCGGAAAAAGACGACTTCATGTGCCTACTACTAGCGCATTGCCGCAAAAGAACCAAAACCTCAAAGTCTGAACCAGCTCAGGGTACATCTTTTCACATAAGGGGCAGACAACAACCAAGGGATTTCAGCACAAACTAAACAAACATTAACAGCTACGCCACATTTCCCGACGTGACTCGAGACCCCATATACTTCGCACTCAAATCAAAATAGTCTTCATTTCCACGTTACAGGTTCAAAAGGTCGCTCAACTAAGAACTCTTTTATTCTCTCACTACAAACCCGAGCTTTTATTAAAATCGTTTCCATTGCACGTAAAACAACAGTATTAATATGTACCTTTGATCAAAGAACCCTCCGAAATCGTCGACAACGACAGCGAGAGGAGGCAACCTATCATGGAGATGAAACGCGGCGAAATACCTCTTCGCATCCTCCTCGTCCTCCACATACCTAATCTCCAAACCCCCAACCAACACCAATCAAAAACCAAAGACATCAAAATACGATCCAAAAACACATCAATCAAGCATTAATAATCAAACTCAACCTACTTGATTCTTATCCGATCAAACAACTCCGACTCCGAATCGATCCCCTTCGAAAGAAACGGCGGCTTCGCCTGCAACCTCCGGCGGCAACACAGAAACTCCACGTGTCTCCGATCTCCTCCGTCGAGTGATTGCGCGATTGTGTTCAGAGCGAATTGGAACAGCAGCGATGTCTTCCCTCTGCGATTATAAACTGATTTGGGTGAACCAAGAAGAGAGAGAGAGAGAGAGAGACAATTGAAGAGGGGAAGAGAGAGGGGTTGGGGTGACGGCTTACGAGGACGGCGGGCCGGAGAGGAGAATGATTTGGTCAGAGGAGAGGTGGCCGGAGATGGTGGTGGTGGAGGTGGTGCTGGTTGAGAAGAACATCTCCTCCATTTTCACGCTTGTTTGGTTATTTTCCTCCTCCGCGTGTAAAATGGTGTCATCTTTCTCTAGAAAAGGGTGTGTTTCGTTACACAAATGTCTCAAAATAATAAATGAGTGATTTAAATTTTAAATTAAAAATAAATAATTAAGATTAAAATAAATAAATATATTTATGATATATTATGAGAGAGAGAATAATTTATGATAGAAAATCTTATGAGTGTAGTGATCTTGATAGTATCAAAAACTATCTTGATAATAATGTCCTTAAAAAAATCTCAATTTTTTATTTATGTTGTTTTGATTTCAATTATTGATTGTTGATGATTATTAAAAAAAAATTATTGATTTTTTTCACTACACATCTATATCATGATACACATTTCTTCGATTCCAACCTTGATATTAAAATAGGTATAACTATTGTCATAATTTGACACTAAACAATGCTTTAGCATTAATTATAAAACTAGCACTCTAAAGTTTGATTCTATTTTACACCCAAAAGATTCTATTTTGAAAATATAAAATAAAATCCCTCAAACATATATTGGTTGATTTATCTAACGTAATCTAAATATCAATGATATTTTATAGGGATAATTATTTTAAATTTCCAACGAACTTTCAAATTTACACTTTAGTATCTAATTTCTTTTATGGCATACTTAGATACCCAATGACCTAAACTACCCATTTTATCCTCATTTTAACATAATCATATCTATCCTAAACTAACCCAAGACACATGTTTAACCCAACCATTGCCTAACCCTAACTTAACCCTCTAGTCTCCTCCCTCACAATCATCGAACCTACCTCGATCCATCATCTCCAATTCAAACCCCTCTCGTGCCATCCATCCAATTCAAATGTTTGCAATTCAAACCCCTCACAATCATCCACAATGATTGCGATTCAACCTTCTCAAACCTTCCCAATTGTTGAAATTTAACCTCAATCCAACCGCATCTTCAATTTCTTTAAAACCTCCGTCGTCAGTGACGAGAATAAAGCGACATAGCATAACAATGATGTCTCCGAAGCAAGCGACAAAGGGGCGGAAGACGATGACAGAACAATCCAAAAAAATGAAGATGACGAAGACAACAAAAAAGACAACGATGATTGAAGGGAAGAAGACGGCGACTAGAGAAAAGAAGGATCGAAAACCGACGCTCTTACAAATCCAGTGTGTGATTCCTTACTTCAGGAAGAAGATTGGATGAATTAAGGGATTTTTTGTCGGATGCGTGTCTGGTAGAGATAAGCTCGACTCCTTTTACTCATTTGAAAGCGATTCTAGATTGAATAACCCTAATCCTGTCGGTAGTGCTTTAGGTGTACAACATACATTTGTTCCACTAACTAAGAAACACATTTCGTTAATAGTAGGTTTGTGTGGTTGGTGTGGATGTGAACTAAAAAGGGAGTCTTAGAAGCGCGACTTTCGATCGACTATTTTGTGGGATGGGGAAAACGACGAAGAGAACACGTGTTTGTGAAAAACTATTTGAATTGGTTGTTGGGGAAGATAAGGCCACAACATGATACTTTGCTAGGGTTTCGTACTATTTGTTTGCAATTGTGTTTTTTCCTCCGAAGACCACCTTTTATACTCCGTATTTCGTTTTCAATTATGTTGACGATTTGAAAAAAATCGAAGAATATGCTTTGGGTATGACGGTTCATTAATACCTTTGTGATACCATATTCAAGTATAAGTCGGTTGAGCTTACAATTACAGCTACGAAAGGGAAGAAAAAAAAGATAATAGAATTATTCCGAAGATCCCTTATGTCGAGGGATGTGCTTTTGCTTCGTTGGTATGAAATTATTCTGTGAACTGCTTGTTTCTATTGTATAAACTGTTGTTTAATTTTCTGTGGACTGTGTTTGTAACCTATGAACTGTATCTTGTTAGGTCTGGATATATGAGCTTTTGGAAGGCATAATCTCGAATCCAACGGATCATGTGAGAATCCTTAGAATGCATCGTTGGATGGAGACGGGTGTTGCTTCTTCACTTGAGATGACAACCCGATTGCTTTCTCGAGTGTTGCCACATGAAATTGTGGACATCCAACCAAGCAGCGAGGAGCATCGACAGCTGATTAGCAAGAAGACCAAGAAGATCAAGAAAACCAAGAAGATCGAGGTAAACTAAATATTCACTTGTTTTATTATTTTTGTGTATGTTATCTTTTGATGATTGCTTGATTTTGTGTATTTGTAGATTGTAATTCCTTCGAGAAGGAAAATAACTAAGAGATCAAGAACCAAACGATAGATTTTAGTTGAAGAAAAGAAGGAGAAAAATAGTTATGAGGCTGAGGAAAATGACACTTGTGAGAGTGGAGAGTAGAAGGATGTTTGTGAGAATGACGAGGTTAAGGATGTTTGTGGGAGTGAGAAGAAAAGGCTGCTAGTGAGCTTGACAAGGAGAATGACCTGAGAGTGAGGAGGAGAATGATGACGTTGAGAGAGATGAGGATCAATACGAGAAAAAACGTTTTGATGGAGATGGGGAAGAAAATGAGTATGAAGTTGAGGTTGAAAACGATGAGGATGAAAAGGAAGAAAAAAAAAAGGTCGAAGTGGATATTGAAGAAGAGGTGGCTAAGGATGAAAAGATGGAGGAATTTGAGAAGGTTGAGGTTGACATTGATGAAGGTAAAAATATTAGTTTTGGTTTGTGAACTAAATTTTTAAATGCATGAACCGTTTGTTTTATTTTGTGTGAACTATTTCAATACGAAATATGTACTATTCATTTGTAAACTGTAGAATTATGTCTTGTGAACTGCAATGTTTTGATTTTTTAATTGTGTTGCAAGTCTAAACTGATTTTTTTAATTTTTCATGGGTTTAGGGAATCATGAAGTAGATGGTGGGATGAGATAGAGATGGAGGTAAAGGGTGTTGAAATAGATGTAGCTAAGGATGAAGAGAAATGGTTGAAGGTTCTCAAATCATGATGCAAGATACATTACAGGCTATCAATTTTGAACTGACACAGGATGAAGGTGATGAAAATGATGTTACAAAACTTGATTGTGGTATGAAATGTCTTTTATTAATTGCGAACAGCTAGGTTTTTTTTATTGAACAACTATGTCTATCTGAGATCTGCTTCTCTTTGTTTCATTAAACTATTGTAACGATTATCTTTGTACTGCTTGTTTGGTGATCAGTTTGTGAAACTTTGAAAACCTGCTGAAATTGTTTGTGATAAGAGAGATGAATCAAATGAGGAAACAATTGTCCAAATTATTAGGAATATGACTACCACTAGTCAGAAGAAGAGAACTTCGTTTGGTTGAGTTAACCCCTCAAAACGGAAAAAACTAAACAAATAAAAAAGGGTTAACTCAGCGACTAAAGACAAAAAGGAAAAAAGTGCAATGATTGTTCAGAAGTTATCTCGAGGAGCTAAGAAGTTCTCGGGAAGGAGTTTACTTGAAGTGGATGATAGAAATTTCTTAGAGAAATTTCTCACCGAGTATACTATGAGATAAACAAAAAATTTGTGAACTCGTTGTGTGATTCTTCTTCCAATTTTTTTATTTTTCGGTTTCATAGATGTGCATTTCTTCCTCCAAATGTTTTCGACGGCTTTGATTGATCCGAATAGCAAAGGGTTTGATAATGTGACTGGAAGAGAAATATGGAGCCTGCTGCGCGACCAGCCTTTGAATGGTTGATACATAAGATAAAGCTATAAAGGATAAAGAAGATCGAATTTAAAGATATTATCACGTTTTTAGATATTTTAGTTTCTAGTTATCTTAGATATTTTATTTTCAGAAATTTATTCTTTATATATAGTGTAGTTATAAATCTAGATAGTCTTATATTGTTATAAATACCGAACTTTTGGTTTATATTTTGACATTCAATAATAAATCCTTATTTTCAAGACTTGTTCTTGTTTATTGCTCGTTGATTCGAGAGCTCCTAGTTTGTGGATTCAAAATACGTCGACGCTAAAACGTTATCCTAGCCTATCAAAGTCACAGATGAGCAGTTCATTAGGAATGTTAGATGATTTTAAATAAGTGAACTGGTGTTTACGACTTTGTATATCATGTTTAAACGCAAATATACATGTCGTAACAACTAATAAAAATGAGTGAGCGAGTTATCATTCCACGAGGACTTAAATCTAGCGATCGAAGTATGAATAATGTTTCTTGGTAACACAATCTAAATGTGATGAGTCGTTATGTAGCACTAAGGGGTCTACTAACTAACCTAAGTTAATCAAAGTCAAACGCATATAAATATCAAAAATCGGGGTTTCGGTATGTGATAAGATAGGGTTGTGACTTGGTTTCCGATTATATCTAGTCACTATATCGTTTCACTAGTTAGATGGATCCCTAAGGTGTAATTTACACTCTCTCGAGCCTTAGACTATGTCAAACTAAACACCGTTTTTAACATCTCTCGATGAAATGCCGTCACGTTACGATAAGCATGAATTTCGAGGGTTCCTAATGTATCTCGCACGTCACGCAAGTGATCTCTCGATCTCGCATTCAACATGTGAATATGTGATCGAGTTCTTGTTACGAAAGTATCCTCTCGGAGTCAAATCACATGGATCATACAACATATCCTCAATTTGTCGAAGCATTAAGCATAACCACATACCATAATCACAAAATAATCAAAACTAGATTAACAACATAAAACTGACATCAATATAACAAACAATTATCCGATTACATCACAACCCTAATGTAAGGTTTAACTCATGATTCGAATACTAAGACAATATAACAAACACATGACGTGCATGAAAATCATCATAATACAAACGATAATCAAAACAAATTAAGAATGCTAAACCGATCACGAGACGAAATCCGAATCGATCCAACGAAGACCTCTGACATTGCTTCGATCACCATGAAATCGTGACCGCCACACCTCTTGAAATCATCCCCAAAACCTAGACTTTTGTGTATGTGATGTATGATTCATGATTTGGAACTAAATGAGATATTTATATGCGTTTTGACATAGGGGATTCTTAAAACACGCACTCGGGCATGGCCATACAAGGCGCCCCTGGGTGCTTTGATACATTTCCTGAACAAGGAAAGCTTTGAAAACTGGGTCGCGCCCGGGTGTAGGGAATGCCTGCACTCGAGCACTTTGTAATTTTCCCTGAAGTGTGTTTGGCATCAATGGTCCGCACCCTAGCGTGGGAATGAGCTACGTTCGGGCGCTTTGTAATTTATCTTGTATTTCTTACTTCGCTTGCCTTGTCCTAATGTCATCCCATTTGGTTCCTTGCTCGATCACGTTATGATTTCAACGTCTTTAATCATCCTTTTTGTTCATTTTCTTCTACAAATCACAACAAAGCATCAAAATTCGCAAATATAGAAAATCGGACTCAAATCAATATGCATATGTGCATAAAGAAGTCGGAATGATACATAAACATATCACGAAACTAAGCGTGAATCGAGCTAAATAACTCCCCCAAGCTTGAGCTATTGCTCGTCCTCAAGCGATGAGAGACAGACAAAATCAAAAGAGAGCATGCTAATGAGCTAAATGCTAACAATCCTAACAATCGAGTGTTATCACTCATTATGATATTCAGCCCGATTCATCAATCCCCATCAAGTTACTTGCATGAACATATCCTAGTTGTCGTGAATTATATTCTAGTATCCATTTCAACATAACACAAGATCATCACACAACATACATGCCCGATCTCGATCCCAATGTCAAGTCTTGTTGGTTATAACTCGATCCCCCATGATATATTTAAGATAACCCCCTTTTTATACTTACGTGCTATTAGTTCACATAACGTAACATAACTAGGCATAAAACGTTTAACACCCATGACCTAGCATACATAACATAGATAACATAACCTCGACCATTTCGGCCCAACCAAGATCGAACCTTGCCTTACTATGACCTAGATGTAATGTAATTATTAAACAAGACATCACTGTCACAAATTATATTTTGTATCAACAGAAGTATCATAGTGTAACACCCCGAATTCCACGTCATGGGATACGTGGTATTATGCCGTCACGAACCCGGTTCGTGATAAGGCTAAACAACCAAACGGGTTTAGACGTATCAAGAATCAAAGAAAAAAATATGTGATATTTCAATCCATCATGTTTGACAAACACATGTTCTTTTCTTACAACAATATAGAAGCAAATATTTTACATCGTTCAATAGCAAGACTAGTACACTTTATATTTTACATAACCAAGATCCACAAATTTCATTTCAACATTCCCAAAAGACAAAAGATATCTAACGTCTTCACTGGTCTTTTTGTAACTTACCTGCAAACGGAATACATAACCCGTGAATATGAAACTGAGTAAATTAGAGTGTATGTCTCACATTTACAGGCTATTCCTCCGACTATGGCGAATCGATGAGTACCAGTAAAACAGTTTTGTATTTAGTAGAAAATATGTATGCCATATTATGTACGTATGTTTGTATGATTTCACATCTCTTACATTCATTGTTGTTATTAGGGCCCATGACTCGAGATACTTCAACAGACAGACTTTACAGACTTTGAATACAAGGCTCATCAGTAGTCAGCCGGGTTACAAGACTCCGTGCTTCCAATGGGCTCTATTTGCCTCTTATTGGAATAGATTTTAACCACCCTAGGTAGGAGGATGGGGACTGGCCAACGCTCCCTATCTAGTTTCACCTCATCCGTGATGATGACTCAAAGATTTTGGCTAGAACCTAGCCCCCAAGACTTTCACTTGACTTTCGATAGATTCCAAGAAGGAACATCAAGTATGACCTTCTTCCTCGACAGTTTTAGTGAAGGGAGATGATGATAGTGCCGAGCTCATTGCCCAGACCACCTTCAAAAGAGTATGACAAAAGACTTGACAAACCATGACACTTGTACCATGTTAAGCTTTTAGGTTTGAATATGTATTCATTGTTGGTTCGCATTTCATTCATCCGTGTCATCAAGCATTGAAATCTCACTTCCAACAGTACTCCCTTTAGCATGTGTTCGATGATTTCTTTTGATATTATTCTTACATTTCAAAAATCACTTCGCATATATATATGAACATACTATTTATTTGTAAAACATAGTTGTGTGTTTTGCTTGATTACAATCCCAACAGTTTCCCACATTTTAGAATAAACGAATCAAATAGAATCCCGCCCATGATTTCAGCGTTGCATGGTCGCATGCATTATTCTTAATATTCCTTAGATGTATATTTATGCTTAAATATGCAAAATCAGACCTTAAGGTTGACGTTTGAGGTCGATTTCGACCTCAAAAAATAAATATCTGCTGTAAACTTGGTAATGTCACGGGCGCGACAGGGCTCGTCGTGGGCATGATGACTGTCACAGGCGCGACTGGCTCCGTCGCGGGCGTGACTATTCTGGGATGCTTAAAATGCAGGAAAATCACAGTTATCACTCGCGAATCCTTCCAACAATATATTACATACATATAACCTTTTCTCCCAGGCATATAACACAACATATTCACAATTCAAAGGCACTCGTACAGAAAAACATGATCGTAACGAATGTAAACATGATCACAGTTAGGTTACCTCAAACGCGTTTGTTTCCTCGAAATGGTTTTCGTCCTTCGGCTTCCTGCTGCTGTCACGTCGTTTTCCTGCTGTGGCCGCTTCCTGAAGACGACGATGACAATGATGATGCTCGATTTGGTGCGTGATGATGGTGATGTTGATGGCGATGACGATGGCGCGGCTGAGGTCGATGGCTGCGATGTTTGGTGGTGGTGTGTTTTGACGATGTAGAGGAGGATGATGGAGCGGGGAAGGAGAAGGTGATGGTGGCGGGGATTATTGGTAGGTGTGGAGCGGGATTGAAGGTAGGCGAGACGTGCACGCGTAAGAATTCGACGTTGAAGTCATCTGCTTTGAGTGAAACGAAGTTGCAGAGAAAGAAATGGGAAATGGAGGGAGTAGGCGATGGATTTATATAACTCGAATTCGTTCCCTCGTTTGCTTTTTATCAGTCTATTTTTATCCATATTTTATTCTATTATTTTATCAAAAAATATACTCGCAATTAGAATAAATTATTTCTAACTTATTTTGTTATCCCAAATACGTTATATTATAACTTTATAACGTTACATTATAACGTTAAACATACGTTATATTTAATACGTACGTTTATTAAACACGCATGTGACATCATTATAACGTTATGTATTCGTTAAATTATTTGAACGTTCGTAACGTTACGTTAAAACGTTACGCTCTCGTCATTTTTATTCGTACGTTCAAATATATAACGTTAAATTCATTGTACGTTATTTAATATTCGTAAATATATTTATTTAAAATATCTAAAATTTTTCGCGGTATTACACATAGATAATTCAATAGCGTTGAGCTTCTCTCCCTGTAGTCTCATAAATCCCCTATTTCTCTTATCATCTTTATCTTGCAACATGAACATGAAACAATATATATGCAAATATACACAATCACCTATTATCAGCTCCCCTGCTGCCTAGCCATCCATTGAGACCCTAGGACACACATAAATCTCAAGTAACAGCCATATCCTTGATGTCTTTGTCTTTTTAACAGAAAGGGAAAACATAGTGCAAGAAACTATAGCAAGTTGAAGTAAATGATGATGACCAATATACCCTCCTTTTTATTTCCTCTAAACATTATAAGCTTTCACACCTACCCTAGGCATGTAGTTTCCCTTACCCCATGACTTGCAACATTTCACGCAAGGCTATCAAGGCCACACACATTGTCCTTCATAACACCACACCTCATGCACAATATAACCTCAAACATACCCTCATCACTTATAACCCATGTCCTGCACACATCATCACCATACTAACACAACACGCACACAGTATAACCTCAAGGCACACTCAAACAGCCCTCCCTGCATACACGGTTCCATATCCCAAACCTTTATAATCATCTCACCCATCACAAGGCCATTGTTAACACATCAACACAAGTACACCATAGTGTATTCACCTCACGCAAAAAGTCATGATCACAACACGCACACAATTATGCAAGGAAAATGTCATAAACCGAGGGACGAGAACGGGGCTAGGTTACCTCCCCGGTGTGTATCATTTTATGTGCGAAACAAGGAGAGCAACGGGACGAAGACGACAACACTCTCGGGCCTCTCGGGCCGGGTTCGAGCCTGTCGGGCCGCATTGGGCCTACTGCCCGGGGTGTTGTACAGGTGTTGTCGGGTCGCTGGTGGGATGGGCCCTATCGGGCTTGCTTTCGGGCCTACTGTCGGGCCGGGTTGTAAACAGGTCGTTGTCGGGCTGCTAATGGTTGACCCACTTCTTCGGGTGGCTCCGACGACTAGCCGCCGCTAGTGATTGGATTCGTGGGTGGTGTGTGGTGGTTCACGGTGGTCATGGAACGAAAGGACGGTTTGAGACGGAGGGTGGCCGTGGTTGCTGTGACGATGCCCCGACGAACTCCTTGGTGGTCTGGCGGCTCCTTGGCAGCCGGAATCATGGCCAAACAAGGAGGGAACAAAGAGGACCTTGGTGGTTCGTGGTGTCGATCAAGGATACGACCGGACTTATGGATGGTAGGAATTAGCTCCCAACGCCAGCTGGTGGCAGCTTATGGCGATAGGCGGCGAGGCACGGCAGCTGGCGAAGGTGGCGAAGGCTTTGTGGTGGTGAGATTTTGATGGTGGAGATGATGTTGGTGTCTCGGTGAAGAGGAGGAAGAGAATGGGAAAGTAAGAGGGAGAAGGGAATGACAATTGAGGAGAGAGAGTGAGCGAGTAAGATTAAACAGATAATAGCCCAAACCCTTAATATCTCATCTATTGTATTCACCCGTATTTCATATAATCTCTCACTTGATATTTAGTTGTTGTCAATTTAATTATCTCAAATATCACAACGTGATTTCTTGTTTAACAATCTTTTATTATCAGGGTTAAATTTGAAACCTTAACGTGTAATTATTTTAACGATGTAAAGTTCATCTTTCATTAATCGTACTTGCGCATTCATTAAATACATATTTACGTATATTTCAAATAAAGATTTTTTTTTTGGGTATTACTGTGGAGCTCGAGTAAAAGAGTTGGAATATAGTGTAGGTCAAGACATCGACGAAACATCTAAACCCATCCCCATCAAGGCATTGTACCTTACGTAAAAACACATCAACTACACTTTACCAACAATACAACTTCCTCGAGTAACCTCTTTTATTAGGATTGGTTATTTCTCGAGTTACAACAAGTTAGAGACAATGGAAACACCTTTTGCCTCTTTTTATTTTTTGCAGAGCATAGAACAAAGAACATGGCACCACGACCTTGACACATTGTGTGCTATAATACATCGTTATTATCAAACAAACCACCCATACACTATATAACACCCCCTATCGTCATCTTGACTCATACACGAAACATGGTTCAAATGGTTCTTTTTGTGGAGTTTCATGGCATGTTAAATCGAAAACAACTCCAATGTCGACTGTACACATGCAATGGATAAAAATACATGAGTATTAGCGTTAGGTAAAGCAGGTCTAGGGGATATCAATAATCAACAATATTTGCACACCTCTCCGCCCTGCCATCAGCCGAGTACCCAATAGCTTCAAGCACAGTGTGTTATAAGGGTCTAATCCTATCGTTGCCTCACTCTCCCATGTTTAGTACTCCCAATCCTGCATTTTTTATGAGTACAATCAAGTGAGATGTCGGATGGAGTCCCGTCATAAGTTCGACGGGAGTATCAACTTAGGCCGCCCTTAATTCTTGTATAACACCCTCTCATCGTCTTATTCTAGCGTTTAACTTCATGCTCTCTAAGGCTCATCCAACCTCCTAGTGCAAGTACAACAAGTTCTAACTCAAGGCTCAACTTAATTCAAATCAAATTCATTAATACATCAAAACACGTTTTGACATGTAAGTACATGCCGACGAAAAGAAATGGACATCACTCTAACCCTAGATACGACATGACACCATTAATCTAACTCCAAATCCCTCCCCCAAGCTTATTAGAAGAATGCTATGCGAAAAGAAAATGCAAGAAAATGAAGAGTTGGAGTGAAACAACCTATGCATGGTCAGTCGTGGTGCAAGTCAGACGGACCCTCATCCCCTTGATGCGCTCTTGGACCGTCGCAACGAAAGCGTGGACGTTGTGAGAGCTCGTAAAATGTGTTCCGCTCGTCTCGGACAGAAGCGTGGAATTGACACATGAGAATCTCTTGAGAGTCCCAAGTATGCTGGAATTCTCACTTGATCATCATCCGGAGGTCCATGTGGTCCATCCGGATGTTCGCCATCTCCGTCTGGAGGCTCGTCACGTCCTCCTCCATCCGCACCATGCGAGTCCCCATGTCCGACGAACTCTTAATCTGTAGTGGTACGGGGCGTCCTCGTCATCACCGGTGTCTTCCTCCACTGGAGCCGCGTTGGCCATAATGTTGCTGCGGGGTTGGGTGGACCAAATCGATCCAATTCTTGTCAAACTTTGAGCCCTTGAAGCCGATGTCCGTGATATTGGTGACAACCCCGGCTTTGAGGCATAAACCTATAATTTGGAAGGGGTGTGCCACACGGAGGAGAGTGCGATTACTTTTGAAACCGCGGACATACTCCTGAAGCGACGAGAATAGGATCCGACCTAAGTTCACCCTCTCCTTGCGCAATAGCATAATCATGAGGTACCCCTTGGTAGTGGTGACCTCCGAGCTGTTTCCGGAGGGAAGGATGTTGTAGATGACAAAATGCTGTATAATAAGAGTTTCCGTGATGAGGAAGCTAGTATCAAAATAGGTGAGAAACGTCTTGGTAGGGGCGTCGAACGTCCACCACACGTTGCAAAACCGTCCGCATAGATTATTGGTAAAGGTCTCGGGAATGCAGGCGATGATTAGGTTGACATGGCCGTCAACCACCGTTGGATAGGCAGGTTGGGGCTCGTGCAATCCATAGAGCTCATTAATCGCATCCTTGACCCACTGAACCATTACTCCTCGGACTTCGATAAAGGGATGCTCGGGAGGGTCGGCCGCATTTGCATAAAACTCTACGATAAGTGATTTGTATACCGGATAGCGCTATAGATGGAATGTCGATCCTGTCCTTGAAGTAGGGTGTGTCCACTACCCTCTCAATAATGCATTCTCATTGAAAGATCACCCAAAAATAACTAGCCATCTTTCGGGATGTGAAAACGGCAAGACTTGATGGAAGAGCCGGAGACGGCGTAGCGATGGATGTGCTGGTGCCCGTGTAGGCACACTTGCTCCTTGACGTGCCTTTGTCCTTGCCTTTGTCGCGACCACCGGCCATAGTGCCTAGAAAGACCACATGTTAGTAACGCGCCATGGCATAATAATACGAGTTTTCGTGATGAGATACCCTAAGTGGCATTTCATCGAATACCTTATCTGAGTGTTTTTCAAACCTTCCTCCAAACCCTAATCCAACAAAAAATTACAATGGAATCAACCTCGATCCACCCAATTTATCATCCCCTTCCTTCAATCCAAAAATCTCAACAATCATAATCACAATCCAAGTATACTGCTAAACAAAACCTTACGTGCTACCCAACAATATCCTCACATAAATGATCAATTTCATCCAAATCAAAGATCATGATACTAAGAATTGTCGTATTTACCTTGTGTAGTTAGGGATTTGAATGCAAAAACACGAATGGGAGAAGACTATGGGGTGCATCGTCGGGTTCGTGTGTGTGTGATTGTGAAAATGTGAAGTGATGAGGAAGAGACAAGGTGTCGAGGTGTTTAGTGCATGACGGAGAAAACTGTACCACGCCCGGGCGTTGCCAGCATGGTGCCCAGACGCTTTGTTAAATTTCCTGAACTGATGGATTTTTGAATTTTGGGCCGTGCCCAGACACTTTGAATATTTTATTGGTTTGGGTTAGGAGTGTGCATGGGACGGGATGGTTTGGTATTAGACTATTTCCCATCCCGTCCCAACTTTGCGGAATCGTATATTTTTTAATCCAGTTCCATCCAAACTTCAGATAATGATATTCTGGTACTTTGGTATGGGAAATCCGATATATCCGGTACAACTAGTATCAAGAAAATATCAATTCTTGGACCCATGATATGTAGGAATCACAACGAATTAAAGAGAATAAGTTACTCAAGAACTAAAATATACGTACACAACATTGAACAATTGCAACAAACATATTTCTTTGTAGTACTCTGTAGCACAAAATAGTAACAACTAAATTCACATTTCAGATTAAGCAATAATTACTCGGTATCACTACCAAGACTGATGCTTCCATGCAGGCTCTGGCAACATGAAGAATTAAAAAAATAAATTAAAAGATATTCTAAAAAATTACACTTTCTAACCAATGATATTCTTCACAAAAATCAAATTCACAGATCGCATCTCCATCCCCAAGCGATCTTCTAAACTAGTTACGAAATAGTAAAAAAAAACATGAAAAATGTAAAAGATTGATTATGCAATTTCGTTACCGACCAGTATCGACCTGATCATTTGATAATGCAATTGGTAAGAGAACTTAGGAACCATCCTTGCATACTCAACCATTCTTCGGAAACCTGGCTAAATATAGGTCACAAGCACTTCAGCTAACATTTAATGACCAGACACAAACGAAAGACTAACCTTGGCCGCTATTTTCACAACTATGAAAATCTTTGGCTGTGAGTCACAAGCTCCTCATAATCCACAAGTCCAAGAAGAAGCACCTTTCGACTATAACATTGTAAAGGAGATGGAACCCGGTTCAACTAATCACGATGTCAACCACCACACTCTCAAGTTTCTGTTCAATCGACGACCATAAAAGACCTAAGAGGAGAACATGCGTCAGCTCCTCTCCATAGCCAAACTGGAATCCAAAAAAAGAATCTTGCTTCGAGGTTTAGTCGTATCAACCATCTATCGATAAGACTCTGCATGTCATTGACAATTCCAACCTTGGGCACCTCAACACAACCCAAAGCAGCCAGACAACCGCCATCTCTTCCGGTTCCTTACTGGCATAACCTTAGGCAGAAAGGGTGCGGATCAATAGGGAAAGCAGGAGGAATAGACCAATTCTTCCCTCAATGTAACGTTTATTCACCAATTCCTTCCTCGCTACCAAAATATCCTTGTCGACTATTCGGCAGTCTTAACAACCATTGCGCCTTGAATTGGATCGCCCTTAAGTGCAAGAAAACTCCCTACAAAGGCAAAGACTACAGACCACTGGTAGATGACTAGAACTCAGCAATGGAGATTCAGATCATCTACAACCTCAAAGTCTTACTTTTTGCCTCTAGTATAGGTGAGATTTTAACTTTTACCAATTAAGGTGTGGGTGCCTATCCATGTTTTACAGGAAAATCACGTTCGTCCATCCTTCGGAAAAGAAGCGCTGAAGCTTTCACCCTGTTTTATAAGAATATAAGTCATAGGCAATCATTTGCAGAAATGTAGATCACATCAGTGCGTGGAAATGGTGAGAACAAGAAAATAAAAGGCAGAAATGAAGCTCTTACCATCCTTTACTGACTACATGTCTTCTTGTTGACAATGCCCGCTTCACCTGCACCACATATTCTGCCAAAATCAGTTTAATTACAAATAAGCAAAAAATATAATTGTCGGGAAAAAAAGGGTGAAGCCTGATAAGGAAAGAGGGTCTTTCTTCTCCCAACCCTTTCTGTATGCAAGTATCAGACCCTAAAGTATCAGACCCAACTCCTAGATTAAATCAAATTAACTGCAATCTAGATATCCGAAGGATGCAATATACTTGCCATTTTAAGAGGTCATATGAGATTGCAAATAATATTTAGTATGAGGAAAGCCATGGAGCAAGTGAATCTAATAAAGTGATGCAAACCTTGTCTGTTCCAGGATTCATGGCAACTACATGGGTCGCCTGTTCATCGAAATGTTTTGTGCACACGGCACCAAATTCTTCTGCCATCCTCCAAAGGGGATAATGGTGAGGTTTCCTTTCATCCAAAGAAAATACACCGCTAAAAACAATACGACAACCACCCAAAATCTTCGGCTTCTCATATGCCAAAATATTTCTCACATCCACGCCACGCAAGGGCTTGTTGGAGAAGAAGTTATGATGTATTCTCTCTATAACCTGTTACACGAAATCAAGTCTCAGATATAACAACAAACACCCATACAACAACACAAAAATCTCAACAGATCAAACCATACACTCACCACCAAGGCTAACGCCAAAGCATTATCTTCTGGCCTTTCATCATGACCTCTCTCAAGAAGTGAAGCACCTGAATGACCGAGCTGATGTCTGCTACTCTGAAAAAAATATGTACCTGTAATATGAGAGTGAGTATTTGGACAAAAAATATAGGTTGGCCTCATGGCCCTAATACCTTGCTGAGAGTTTCAATACTTACGGATCCACGGTCATCAAATTCGGCTTGTTATTTGGCCAAACACAAACTGTATCATCAATGATGATTACAGCAGATTCCATACCCATCACACCATCGAGATCCTTGCATTTAGACGGGATAGCTTCACATTCAAAAGGATCTCTGTCAACCCCTTGAGAAATAACCCGCCCGGCAAACAAAGCACCTGTGGGGTCAAGAACCTTCAAATTTCATTTGCATATGACTTATTCCCCATAGTGCAAAGATGCAACTCATACAATTTACTGGCCTGCAAACAAGAATCACATAAATTCCTCAAATATAATTATGAAACCAATTATCTGATGCAGATCACGCCCTTGAAGGACTTCAACCTTCTCCAGGAAGGTCCAGATACCAGGCCGCAACTTCGTCCACAGTTTCAAGCGCGAAAACCTAAATAAATGCCTCTTTGATCTTTTACGATCATGTTCCTCTTGCATCCTCAAAATCACATCAAGCTCAGCGTCAATATCAGAAATCTGAAAAGAGCAAGACAATACCAGTGATTTTAGATCAGAAGAACACAGATTCTTGCAGGACAATTGAAGGTAATAAACTCGCATATGTTTACCATGGCAGAATTAAGAAGGGTATGATCTAAATCTAACACAAGGGACAACTTCCTGGCAGCAAGCATTTTCTTCTGTTCTTCAATCCTCCTAGCTCTCTCTCGCTGCATAACGGCTTGTTCCTGGTCATTGTATCGACCAAGAACATGCTCGATGCCTTCCCGACCGTCACGTGATCAGGATGGAACTACACCTTCTCCACGCTTCAAGCTAGTTACAGTTTGTCTATTGATGCCATCAATATTTGCAAGACTCCCATTTGCTGACTTGGCCATATCAGGAAAAACAACAGTTTGAGATAATGCTGCACTAGATTCAGCACCGTTAGCAAGCTTGGGTGAGTCTTGATTCTCCATCACCCCCTGGACGGTTCCCAGATGTGCTTCAACTCTTGCAGAATGCTGCGCTCCAGAGCATTCATTCTGGAGTGGGGAATGGTCAACCTGTAGTATCAGCAGTTAAGTCAAATTCATGAAATGTCATTCTAAAAATTTTGAACTGAAAATTGTGTTCCAAAACAAGCAAGCTAAAAAAAGTAACAGGTATAACCGGACAAATAAATTTATGGAAACAATGGCATGTAGTAACAAAAGACACCATTGCTGGGGAAAAAGATTTCAGGATAGGATTTGGGAAGTACTACATGCCATATTACATTTAAATGGGTGTCGAAAAACAACAAAGCATGAAGAGCCATAACTAAATGTATTAACCTATTACGAAAAAGACACAGCCAATTGCAGATATAAGTAGAGGACATCTCAAATATTGATAAACACTCACAGTAAGAGCAGCTGGAGAAGGCACCGATGCTAATCCGTTTGGCTTCTCTAAAGTTGCTGACGAAATTGGTGCTGTTGAATTTGAAATCACAGGTGGCAGATCTATAGCAGGAAGAGGAGACTTCTTTGGTTCCCGATTTATAAGTTCGGGAGGACCGCCTCTTTTAGTACACTGTAAAGACTCATTTTCAAAACCCGACTTCTTGATGAAGTTTGAGTTCCATTCTCATCAGCCAAACTAAGAGAAGTCTCTGGGCCAGTTCGTTGTTTCTTGAGTGCAGGACCTCCAACACTAGGGACCACAGCAATCATACTGTTCTTTAAACTCAATGCCTCAGAAACGGGATCCAATTTAGAGCGGGATGAGGACGACGACCTATTCTTTATCTTGGAGTTCGTAAATGCAAAAGGACGGAAAGGAGGATCAGAGACAGGAACACTGACTACAGCATTACTGCTCTTAATCACTTCTGGTACGTTCGAACTAATTATATTCGAAGAAGACAATAGGATATCCCGTAGTGGAATGCGGGGAACAGTACTGATGTCCGATGTGCGAAAACATGTAACTTTTGTTCCTGGTCTCATCAGCTCCTTCAGGTTCATCTTCTCCTGAAGGTGTTGGACTAGGAAGCCTGTCTCCAGATGAGAACAAAGCCGTAGAAAACTTATGCTCATAGGATGAAACAGCTCTAATGGCCACAGCCTCATACGGGTGGATCGCAAGATTTTCACTCATAACTTCCCAATTTTCTGGATCAACACTCTGGTCCGAATTATACTCTTTGAAAGAAACTAAACTATTATTAGCACCAGCAGACGGTGCACTGGAATCAGTAAAAGTTGCCTTCTCAATAATAGGCAAAGCAATGGCATTCTTCAGGATTGCATTGTCAATGACCGGCAACTCTTCAGGGTGTTCAGACACCTTAGTTCCTTCTTCAATGGCCAGACTTTCGACAGTGACCATAAAAGCCTCAACCTGGAAATACCCACTCAGAGTCAAACATCAATAAACCAACAGATTAACAATCGCATTTAGATGCTTAGGCGGAACCACTGACCTCCATTTTTTGCTCTGCAGAAAATAAATCTGGTTCCATAGTAAATGCATACGATAGAAGCCTGAACGCGAACAAAAAACTTTTGAGATACGAAACAAACAACTTTCATTAATAATTTTGACAATAAATACTGAGCCTGAAGGTAAACATACGTGGATATGGCAGACCTATTTTGTTCTTTGAGCACAGGACTCATGCAATTGAACATTTGGTGGAATTCACTTACAACAACAGTTTTCATTTCAGTATCGGTATGACACCGTACGAAGCCCTTTATGAAAAAAGGTATACTACACCGTTTTACTGAGATGACATCGAGGATACGATAGTCATTGGGCCAAAGTCATTACGAGAGATGACGGAGGCCATCAAACAGATCAGAAATAGATTAAAGACGGCTCAAGTTCGTAAAAAGTCGTACGCAAATGTGCGACGACGGCAGTTCGAGTTTGATGTGGGGGATCATGTATTTCTAAAGGTTTCTCCTACGAAGGACGTTATGCGATTTGGAAAGAAGAAAAAGCTAAGCCCGCGCTACATAGGACCTTATGAGGTTCTGAAACGGATAGAGAAAGTTGTATATATGCTTGCACTACCAACTGATCTTTCAGACGTGCATAACGTATTTCATGTATCACAACTGAGAAAATACATGGCAGACCCAAGCCATGTCATTCAACACGATCCGATCATTCTGGAAGAGAATCTGACATACAAGGAGCAACCTCAGTAGATCTTAAATCGTCGTGAGAAGATTATCAAAAACCGTATAATTTCACTGGTGAAAGTCCTCTGGGATAACCACCTGACCACGAAGCCAACTTGGAAGGAGGAGGAAACAAGACGAAAGCAATACCGCATCCATTTCCCCAATAAGCCATCACTTATCTTTATTCAGATTAGTTTCGGGAACAAAATTTCCTAAAAGTTGGGAGTGATGTAATACCCGAGAATTTTGAGAGTTCTAAAATGAATATATAACGTTATGATTTTAAAATAAATCGCACTTTAAGATTATATATTTAATCTAAGAAAATATTTGATTATTAAATCAAATATGACGATGGGATATTTAGGATAATTAAATGATCATTGCGACGATGAGAATTATGAATGAATAACGTTACAACGATATAACGTTATAAACATTGCACGATAGGACCATTGATTTAATTCCATAAATAATGGATTATGACTCGGGAGGTCATAATTTCGTATATGGGATAAATTTATCGATGCAAATAAATTATTCATGAATTAATATTGCGAAATTGGATGAATAATGGATTGAATGAGACGTATCGTGGGACGGAATGTGTGATAATTCCCACACTCACCTAATTCCCCCACTCTCTGTCGCCAACCTCCACTTCCACCTTTCCTTTCCATTCCACTTCTTGTCTTCCACCATCACTCACCTTCCTCTCCAGTCGCAGCCACCATCTGCCACCACCAACAACAACGCCGCTTGCGCTATCATCTTCAACATCATCTTCATCGTCCCATCTTCAATCCATTTCCGTCATCATGGCACCATCACCACGATGGCGCGAGAACAAGGACAACGACAGTCGGAAGGAGAGGCAACACCGACAGCTCGTCTATTGAACATCAACGGATTTGTTCGTGTGGTCGTGCGCCTTAAGGATCATTGACGATCGAGGTAACCTCACTCGTTCGAGACACCTTTTTTATTCGATCACACACGTTTTTTGCTTTCGTGCATGCTTTGAGATATATTTTGATGTGTTTGATGTGTGTGAAATGATTTGGATGCGTTGTGGTGTGAATTGAGGGATCCGTGACGTTGGACGGAGGTATTCTGCACGTTCTAGGCTGGAGAATAGTCGCGGCTACGACCATCCTGCGTCGCGCCCACGACGAAGGAAAAAAAAATAGGGATTTTGGCTACACAGGGTGTCGCACTCGCGACGGCCTTTTGGCCAAGAAAACAGTGAATTCATGCATCGAACCTTAAACCTAAGTGCGTATTTGAGATATATAACCCATACGCATGAAAATATAACGTCAAACGTACATATACGATCACGTTTGACATGTGGTGCGGTATTTGGGGTTGAAATGAACTAGAATGCACCCTTATAATGTATATACCCTCAAGGAAAATAAATGAAAGCGATCGCTAAATGATTAATAAAAAGGAAACGGGGGATGTGGAGCATAGTTATACTATCCATGTGAACTAATTAAAAACAAACGAATAAGAAATGTCGCCTCCTTGAACTGATAAGGACGGCATTGACATTCTTTGTGGATCCGTTGGGTCGTTGATCGTTTTCCTGGACTTATTGAGAAGGTTGAACATGGTGTCCCTTCTTTGATCCATTGCGATCATCTGTTCTTTGAATAGTCTTGGTGGCTTGAGTTTGAATCATTGCACTCCTGTATTATCCTCTAAGTCACCATCACGGGTGAGAACTAGTTAGAGAGCGATGGGCATCCCCCGTCCTCTTTGCATGCATGCAGCGGCTTCTACGTCGTTGTGGCGGGATCACGGATTGCTCTCTACAGGGAGGCCCAAATTATCTCAATGCTGACAAACAATATCATATTGAATGCACACAAGAGGTGTAAACGCGCAGAGTAGGCAGGTATGAACATACCAAATCTATTGGGTAACCCGACTGACTATTGATATCTTATCTCTGTACTCCGAGTTGGTCATATCCTTGGAGTTGTCGCTTCTGAGTCGAGTCATGAATCCTAATTAAATGTAAAAGAAAGGAATGACTCTTAAAAACGATACGAAACCATATTAAACAATGTAAAATGATGCTGGTTGATATGACGCCCATATTTTCCTATACTATATAAAAATATTTTAGGGACTTTCGACGGTCGCCATAGCCATTAGCGAAAATTCCCTGTAATTGGGATTCATACACCTGAGGTTGCTGAGCTTTATCAGCTCACAGTTATGTTTTTCAATTGCAGGTATGTTCCCAACAACATCTGAAGGCTCTTAGTGTGAGATTGTATGTATATAGATGATCTCACATACTTCGGATATTATAGCAGATCAGATGTGTATTGTGTTTAATGTAATAACCGATCTGCATTGCTTCTACTCCAATGATATAATTAAAACAGATATTCGGGACTGTAAGTTATGAATTTGGATATTGTTTATAGTTTCCTTGACTTCTGTACCCCTAAAACCCATTCGGTTTGTTTAACCTTGTCACGGACCGGGTCCGTGACGGCATAACGCTCACGTGTTTTCCGGCACAGAAAGTCGAGGGCGTTACACCAACCAAATGTGAAGTTCAGAAGGACTTTCGACTCACCCTGAAACTAATGGTCACGGTTGATTTTCGTACTTCGTGTATCCAATAACAAAAGATTGGGAATTGTTGAAATGGCATACCTATATCATTTTCAAACCATAAAGATTAAGAATTCAAAATTGCATGTGACAACAACACGATGTACTAATACAATAACATATGAAGCTCATCTCAACATCATTTGAAACTAATTTGAAACTAATTGAAGGATTAACATATTTACTAATACTGAATTTCAAAGAGCCAAGAGACTTTCGTACTATTTATCTAACTAAGTAGCTTTCATATTGATTTAAACTAATTTTCGCAATGAAACATTAATTTTAGTGTTGTTTCATGCTAATTTAAACTAACCTGTATGATAATCATATCATCTGATTAACGTTACACTAAATTCGGGAATGATAACACATTATAACACAACCTACACTAAATTAGTTTCAACCCTAACCCTAACATTATGTTAAATTGAATAAAATTAAATCACATTACATAGTTTAAACAACAAATAGTGAAATCATGCGCTAATAAATTTGATTAAATTACGATAATGTGATTAATTGTACAGAAACGGTAGCATTTTTAATCAATAATTACTGATTCTGTATCATGAATAGGTAGGAGTAAATTATTTGCCGTCAACCAACAATGCACAAACATTCATAACTTGCTATATATTGACCCCGATCGAAAATTTGTTACTGTAATAGTATCATGTGTTTGCAGAGCTGGTTTTCACACTCCAAGGCCCAATTGACGATTGTCCAAGGCCCAAAGCCGAGTTGTGTGAATTAGTACTGGTCCAGTCTAGGCAAAGCCTAATGAGAGAGATTGCAAACCTGGCTGACAAAATCCTCATCATAAAGAGGATTAGAGGATTGATAGTAATATTCTCCGCTACTTCCTCCATCCCATATTACTTATGACACAATGTCTTATATTTTGTAAACATCCTTACACTAACAAAATTTGCTACAGTATGAGGAGAACTGAACAATTTAATCTAAATCACCTAATTTCCTAATTTTCTAAATTAATATTACCTAACTATTATTTTAAACAATATAATCAATTTAAATTACATAATTTCGTAATGTTTAGTAAACATACTTGCACTAACAAATTTTATTACAATATGTGGGGAACTGAACAATTTAATCTAAATCATCTAATTCCCTAAATTAATATTAATTAACTGTTATTTTTTCAATTGTTTCCTAAATTATTATTACCTAATTGTTATTTTACTAATTATTTCCTAATTATTTCCTAAATTATTATTACCTAATTGTTATTTAACTAATTATTTTCTAAATTAATTATTTCCTAAATTATTTTCTAAATTAAGATCATCTAACTAGGCATATTAAAAGCAAAAAAATAAAAGGGTTTAGGATTATCTTGATTGAAGTTAATCCTAAAACCTTATTGGAACTTCGCAGCAACTTCGCCGGAGTATTCTAACAAAATTTTTGAACTAAAATTTCAAATTTAAATTGGAATTTCTTTTTTTTTTTTTTTTTTTTAAATTATGAAGAAGTTTAAGGAGATAGAGGGGTATTTATAGAAAGGAGAGGGATGAAAGATCTCGGTATGGGTATGTATTTGATTTTGGTTTCCTAGTGAATAGAAGACGTCGTGGATCTTTTACAAGCTTGAAGTCGTTCTGCGTCTTCATAATAAAAGGTTAATTTGAGAATTAACTTATTTGGGAATCTATTTTGAGAATTTTGATTGTAAAAAAATCCTAGAAAAGGAGATGAGGAAAAAGCAGCTTGACATGTGAAGTGACGCACAATCTATTACACAGTTTGAAAAAGGATTAATGTTGTGCTAGAACTTGAGAGTTGTGGCTGCAGTGGTTTATGAAGGTGGTAAAGGACAAAACTACCAAGGCCAAGATGCGAAAAAGAAAATTGATGGTCTTTATCTACGAGATATGGAGAGCATGAAACATTCGTTTATTTTGAACCGAATGTATTGCTCCATACGATGTATCTTGCAGATTAACAATCTTCTAAATTACTACATGGTGTAATAGGATGTTAGGTGAGGGTTGTTAAGTATGCTGTTGAATGATTATATACGCAGTTATATGAGAAGACAAAAACAATAAAAATTAATGTTAGGGAGAAAAGAAAGAAAAAACAACTTGACATTATTTTTCAAAAAATAACTTTCCTAACCATAAAAAGGTGATTGTCCACGTTGCTTATTTATTTACCACACAGTTCAATGGATTTTTTTTTTTTTTCAGGAAGGCAAAAATCAATGGAGAAATTGCCTGTGGTAGAAAACAGACAGGAAACTATAACGAAGCAATTTTTATCATAATTCCAGATTTAAAAAAATTAAGTTAAAATTTAAGAAAATATTTTAAATTAACATGTGATGAAAAATGTTCAACGGGAGTTTCCTGCAAGTGAAACCATTTTCCCTTTGTTTATAGTATTCACAAACGGGTCTTAATTTGGGAGTTTAAGTGCATTTTTTAAATTTCAGGTGTCTATGCCTAAAAGTCCAAAATTCAAGTTGCTTATGTGCTTTTTTTTTTTTTAATAAAATAAAATAAAAACAAAAACGAATAAGAAAACGAAAAAACAGCTCATGCGTTCATTGAAACGCAATCCACAACTCCCAAAAACCACATCGTCTCCAACAATGGCGACGCCAATCCCTCTCCTCCTCCTCACTCTATTCCCCCTCCTCCCCATCACCCTCTCCAACCCAAACCCCACCCCAAGGCCCCCACAAATCCACTCAAAAC
>JAOVYX010012050.1:0-63924 GCA_035668315.1 Drosera spatulata
ATAACATTTACAATAAGTAAAAGACGCAACAAACCAATATCTCGAACTATTCTTTGCCTAACAGGACTGGAATCAGCTTCTTGATTTTGTTTGTCAAATACTTGTACTATCCTTCCCCGTCGCACGAGCTTGCTTTCAGATCGCTTGTTCAGATCTTAAGTAATTAACTTCACATAAATGTTGACTTGTAACCTTACTACACAATTCAGCTCAGAGTATTGCACACAGTTAAGTTTTTTGGAGATTGCCTGCTGGTATTTATAGGCAACTCCTAAAAATAGTTGTTGCTGAATTCGTCCTTGCTTGAAACATCGTTTTCTTGATTTCTTGGAAACAGCTAGTTTTCCTCGTGACCTCTGTTCCTGAAGCAATACAGACAATGACAATATGTAAAAGTACTTTGTGAACTTTGACTTCATCTGAATCCTTCTGCTTAACTCAGCTTTACTGCTCTTCACACGTTACTGAAGTAACCCTTTACACAGAAGCTGTCCAGGCTTAGTCATTCCTTTCTTTGGATGTTCAAATGCTCAAACCTTGCTATCCCTTTACTTGTGACTTCGATGTTGCTAACTCTGCTGCATTCCTCTTTTGGACCAGTCTTACTGCACACACATTGTACACTCTATTTTCAAGCAAACGAGTCCTCAACCTTCATGCATACTGAGACTATCCTAGATTAAAGTTTGCTAATCACTCAATTTCTATATATTAGGGATTTAGACTCAACAGGTGCCCTTGAGAAGTCCTTCTCCAATGAGTTCAAACAGGTTGCCAATCTAGTAGCCTACAAATACAAAAACACAAGGAAATAAAACATAATACAGTATACCAAAACAACGATGAAGGCAACAGAACCATATTTGTTATACATAGACCTCAAATTGCAGTACATACATAGTTAATCTTTTCTTGTTTACTTGACCTTTCAGGTCCCAACAATAAAGATTTTTAATCACTGGATAGAACGAAATCGACTATTTGAGAGCCCTTCACATTACCAAGCAGTTGGAGTGTGGCCTAAGGATTAGACGGAGCCTTTTTCTCTTTCCATCTAAATATCCGTGAGAATCCTATAAGCTTAGAAGGTTTCAACATCCTGTCCTCCAAGTGCTCGTACCCCCACACCTAACATACATATAAACATCCACAAAAATAAAGTCACATAAAATATATGTAACCTAGGTAGGAAGGATTAAAATTAAACAATTCTCTTGTATCGTGGGACACGTGCCAATATAGCAAAGACACAACCGTCTAAATACGCAGCCTTCATAATATCTTCCTTGTCCCCTTTTACCTTCCGTGGCATCTTTGTTTCCATCGTTTTGATCTTCAGGATAGCTTCAATCAAACAATCATACACGACAGAATCCCATCAAATTCCCACAAATGCTCGATGTCATCGACATACGCAAACAGAGACCTATGTGTGTACCTACTCGACTTGGGGAATACGACACTATTGCATACTAACAAAACAAATAATAGAACAAAATCATCCCTCCCTCATCGTCATCTGTTATGACAAGATCGAACATCATCTTACACAAAACTTTCCTCTCAGATATTTTTCCCGAATTGTTAAACAACCTTTTAAATGTTGTACTCTTATACGTCCCTTGGAAATTAACACGCAAACCAGAATTCCTCATACCAACTATCATAGAAATGTATTCCTTGTTGAATGGAATAAAAACATCATCCACGCAAACAACCATACCAGGAGGCTCAAGATTCTATTTCGTGACGATTGCTTTAACACGAGGAGAACTTACAAGTAATCTCGACGTGTACAAAAAATGACCAAAAGGAGTGTTTCTCAACTTCTTACAACAAAACCCCGACAACACCTTATGCAAATCCACCATCTTTTTGTAGAAAAAAGAAATAGAGCACTGACATTGGAGGTCAGGTAGCCTTCGTACCTTCTTCATTGTTGTATTTCCATCCTTTTGTTCTTCTCTTCTTCGTTTTCTTTTTCTCCTCTTTGATTTAGTTCTCATTGTCTTCTTCTCATGCTCCAATTCTCCTTTTGATGAATTTTGCACATAAAATTGAACCGAATTTTCCACATCTTCTCCTATTGTATGGCTTTTCTTCTTACTTTTCCTCCCCCGCTCTTTGCCCATGTCGATTGTGGTAGTGGTCGTGGCTGTCTAGGGTTTCGATTTGGGCCGTTCGATTTGTGGTGTTTCCCCAAGCTCGATTATGATGGTGTTGGTGAATGCCTAGGGTTTCGACTGTGATTGTGGCTATCTAAGGGTTCGATTGTGGTGGTGGATTTGGAGAGTTTCAATTGTGGTGGTTTCCAGTCCGACGATTTCGATTGTGGTGGTTTGCATGTAAAGGAAAGGGGAGAAGAGAACGCGTGGTAAGGAGTTCGTTTCAGGATTAAAAAAAATGAAAATGAAAAACGAAAAATGGGGTGTTGTTTTGACTTGTTGACTTGGTTTGGGTTTAAAATAATAGGAAAATGGGGTATAGTGAGTAAGATGAAGTACAAAATTGAGATGAAAAATAAGGTGTTAATGAAAGTAAAATGGGGAGTAAGATATAGGGAAACAATGGATGAGAGCTTTTATACCAAATCTCCCTAAAATTTAACTCAATTCCTCCATGATCATTTATAATCAACTTGTTTCATTTAATTTGGAATGAGGACATTATTTAATATTTGAAAAAATATTTAACCCCCCTGAAATAATAAGTCGTGACAGATAACCCCGATCAAATATAAAAATAAGCACCTAATGTCCATATCGTTCATCAAAATCACATTATTTTGATATGAAATGAAGAAAAAGAAATTCATACAAAAATCAATTTTATATTTTATGTTAATTTTAAATAAAATTAAATTATTTTAATATAAAATATCATTTAAAGAATCAATAAAAAAAATCATTTGTATATTTTAAAAATTTAAAGGGTTATTTTGCCAAACCAATTATGCATCCAATGGTAGTAGAACACCGGTTGGAGAAGAAAAAGATCCGCAAATCGATCACGCACCAACGAACCAAATAACACCACACCCCACAGGCCACACGCCACCTGCGACACGCATACCAACCTCACGTGAAACCCAAACCACACTCAGAATAGGCGAAATCCATCACAGTTTTATCTCATCTCCAATGCTGAAACTCCCTCTTCTTCTTCATCAGCATGTCCGTCTCTTCTCACACCCCCTCTCCGCCCCTCTCCTCGCCCGATCCGCACCACGAACAATGTCGATGTCGACGGCGGCGATGACGACTAAGAAGAAGCTGCTTTTCCGTCAGCTGTTCGAGAAGTAGTAGTCGACTTACACTTATCTGCTCGCCGATGCTTCTCATCCTGACAAGCCCGCCTTGGTGAGTTCCAGTTTCTAGATTCTCCGTTTTGGATGAGATTGTGATGTGATGTGATGTGATGTGATGTGATGTGATGTGATGGATTCTGTTTGTTACTCCTTCGTTCCTTCGTTCCATATTGATTGCAACGGTTTTTTTAGAAAGATTGGAACGTTTCTCCATCAGGAAAGTTTTTCCATCGGATGGGATGGGATAGCTGTTACGGTAAATTTCACCACTGAGTACCAAAAGTAAGGGCGATTTTGTAGTATAACATATATACAGAAATTCAAAATGGATGAAATTGCTTTGTTATTATGTAATGGTTGAGGCAAGAAAATTGTCTTATGTTTGTGAGTAGTTTGAGCACACCAGATTGGCCTTGATCATTTGCTTTTGTATGTTCACATACTGAATTCTCAATTGAAACAGTCTGTTGTCGCACCTATTAGTGCTAAGTTTACATGAGTAGGATAATTCAAATTGGTGATATGTAGTCATATATGTTCTGTATGTGTGTCGCTTGACCCACCCAATCGAAAGGTTTTTTTGTTGAGAGATTGGAAAATTCGTTGTTTCTCGATAGTCACTTTTTCAAGTTAGGTTGTCATTTTTTGTACTTTTGTATTACGATTCAAGGGAGAATCCAACGGAGGAATCCACGGTCTGAGTAAAATACACATGTGTTTTATGCCCAATTTTTAACTCAAAAGAAAAAACTGATGGGTTATGGGTTGTTCATATATATATATTTTACTCTCTTTTTTCTCCACGGTCGATATGGGTAAACCTACTCACACGTGCCTTCAACATTTCGACCTTGCGTGACTTGGATGGATGTGATATCCTCATAGTCATAGTAAATTATGGCATCTTACCATTTCATCTTGTTGCTTTTCTACTTTTAGGAAATATAACTGGTGGATTCCTTGACTATGTGCCAACTAGTTTAAGAATTATTGCAAGATGCTCTCTCCCAGTTTTGCCGTGGTTAGGAACTTGCTCCAAAACAAATTTTTGAACTGAGATTGATAATTAGTCGTAAAAATATTGTTAAGTTTTAAGAGGACGAGTCCAACTTATTTCAGACACTTCTGTCAAGTATATCTTGGTCGTAGGTTCCATTCAACTCTCATTGAGTTATTCAGTCTCAGAGGCAAGGTTGTACCATTGTATATCTTCTCTCTCAAACTTTGGTCTGAATGGAAATTAGATTTGAATTTCGATATTGGATGGAAACTGTGTAATGATTAAGAAGTTTAAATTTACCTTGGGAAGTTTTATCTGTATTTTTTTCTCTTCATCTCTCTGTGATCATTATTAATTATCATCGTGATATTATGTTTCAGGGTCCTTGTGAATGAAATTGTGAGATTATGCTTGTGAAAACATTCTTGTGGATGATTTGTTTTTCTGCGCGCTGTTCTAGAGTCACGTGTCACACTTGTATAGCCTCAGCCTGAGATATACCCACACAAACTTAATTGTTAGCTTATATGATACTGACATTTAAACTGATGTATGTCACCTTTCCACAGCTAATTGACCCTGTTGACAGGACAGTGGACAGGGATCTTTCACTTGCTCGTGACCTTGGCTTGAAACTTATCTATGCCATGAATACTCATGTGCATGCGGATCATGTGACTGGTTCTGGATTGATCAAGGTTTAATCTTCTTCAATAGGTTTGTTCAATCTGATATAAATATATCCGGTAAATTTGCATAAGCTTATAAGATCGGCATTGGAAATTAAATATTGTTATATCGTTATCTCACCTGATTAGAAAATGCAAAATGTAATGGCACTCTTTCTTCTGATCTTTTTAGCATCGGCAACCCATCATGCACAATTGTGGGTAATTATAGGTTCACTTCGCTTGCAGAGTAAGGTTCCTGGTGTTAAATCTATCATTTCAAAGGCAAGCAACGCAGTGGCCGATATTCATGTTGGACCCGGCGATACTATCCGATTTGGTGATCTTTTTCTTGAGGTGGGCATGCTGATCCAACCGGAGTAATGTGTTACAGTGGCTGAATTATGTGGATGCTTTTCATGTCAATGGATTCGTGCTGCCGGTGGCAGTGCCTATGGCTTCACACATTCCAATTCCTCCAAGTTAACAATAATGTCTGCTTGAAAACTGCATACACTTAATTTTTAAAATTGTTTTTTAAGGAGAAACAGCACTATTATGTGCATGCTCTGCTAAGTTGTCCCCCAAGGAAAGTAGGGTGGGTCTTTGTAGCCATGTTTGCCCCCCAGTGGTCACTTATCTCAGGCATATGATTTCATGTCAGGTTCGCCCTACTCCAGGTCATACAAGTGGCTGTGTCACATATGTAACTGGTGATGCGCCTGATCAGCCTCAGCCAAGGATGGCATTTACTGGGGATGCTCTGCTGATACGAGGTTGTGGAAGGACAGATTTTCAGGTGATTTGTTGAGGCTTTGAATCTCTCTCAGCTTGACTGAAGCTCTCATGAAATGCTAATGGCATGATGTACCTGTGTTCTAAACTGATCTAGTGGTGATTATTGAACAATTGGTTTCCTCTATTGTTTACCCCTTCATGGGGGAACCGGTGCAACAAGATGAGGGGATTGATCAGAATCATTTGTTTTTCTAAGGGAAAATTGGTAGGCCTAGGTTGCAGCTAGGATACTAAAGGTGATCCCCCTCCCCGACAGATGCGCACACACATTCTGATGTCTATTGATTAAAAAAAACTATTACAGTCGGCTCATGTAAGGTCAAGCGTCAAGTAAACTAGCATTTATGGTGAGCGGTTGTAGTTTTTTTTTTTTTTTTTTTTTCCTTGGTTTTTGGCTGTTGATGCAAACTTTCCCAGAATTATGTGGCACCTTTATTTGTTTCACTTTCAGGGTGGAAGTTCCTCCCAGCTCTATCACTCTGTCTACTCCCAGGTAAGGTCTCAAGCGATTGAACTGAATGTCAATAATTCTCTTTGCGTATCAATCTAATCGTTTTCTTTTGAACAGATATTTACCTTGCCTAAGGATACACTATTATATCCTGCTCATGACTACAAGGGTTTCACTGTAAGAAACAATGATTGTGTGTGTTTCAGTGAGCCATGCATTCTTAATTGCATGGCTTCGTTTTTATTAGCTACTTGCCCTCGATGACTTGTTTCAGGTTAGCACCGTCAGGGAGGAAATTGAGTACAATCCTCGAAAGATGAGGTATTACTATCGTTGAACTTGCTTACTCTGTTTGTTAACTGCCAAATGAGAAGTCATATCATTTATGGGGGAGCTTCTACTTTTATGCTAATAAATTTCATAGATTCTGTTCTCTGTCAAAGTTAGTCCATCTTGATCCAATTTTAACTCGCTGGTCTGCTGCAATGTAACCTTTTTGTTATGTTATTTCCCAGTAGCAGGAGAGTTAAAAACTAGCTAGAAACTTGAAACCTACTCAAGAAATCTGCAACTATCTGAAAATATGCACTGCCTACTTGAGAATTCAAATTTTAAAATTTTAATATATCGTGTTGAATGTTTATACCCTTGTATGCGGCATGTGTGGATGTTGTATCTCTGTGTTTATACACGTTCTGACTAATGCATGTTACATTTTGCAGGAAACTTTCAAGGACATCATGAAAAGCAAGCATTTTTTCCTTCTTGATAGATCTGCCAACAGGCTCTTTAATTTACCAAATCAAATATGATTTATTTTCATTCTCTACTCTGCTCGGGTCTCTATTTTAATTACTATTGCATTCATATTAAAATGAGTAGAGGAAAGGAAAAAAAGGTAGTATTCCTTTTTCTTTTCTTTTTTCAATCGATATGCACATTGGTGTTCTACAATTGGAGAAAGTTTAATTTTAGAGACTTGAAAGATTTTGATGGAAGAGTTTATGTAAAACTGTGTTGTTTTTCATTATCTAAAGAGACATACTCTATTCTACATTATTTGATTGAGTTATTTTAGTCCTAGAAAGAGAGACAAAAATATAAAAGCCAAGGATACCGCGATTCAGCTGGATAATCTACTAATGAGTTTACTTTCTGCTAGATTTGAACCTGTCATATCCCAAGATGATGGACATTGCTGTCCCGGCAAACATGGTGTGTGGTTTGCAAGATCCAGTTTCAAAAGCCAGCATCTGATGTCATAAAAAGACATGGAACTGTTAAGTCCTTCGAGATCCTCTTGTTCTCGTCCACGATAACTGATGCAGATACATGTTCCACATAATCGGAGATGAAACCTCAAAACGAGGGTGAGTGATGGTGTTACTTGGTCTATGGATAAATAAAAGGATGCGGTCTCGAGTTAGCAATGTACTAATAATTGTGAATTGCAAGTGCTACATATGAATCTTATTTACTATTAGTCATAATATGTACAGATCCTCTCTCCTTTGTGTCTTGAGAGCTAGAAAATGCTTCCAGTTATCCCACCCTTTGTGATGAGGCCTTGCTAATTTTCTGAAGCAGTTAAAAAGAACTCACATCAAAATCTATCGACACATTTTATATTTTACGTAGGCAAACACGTCTTTTTCAAAATTTACATGATCTTTATTTATCGAACTTTTGATTCGCCTTGCTACCATCCCTATTACGATGGGCAAGAGAGGTGGGCCTTGCAATGTAATCTTTATTCTAGTTTCTAGTATTAGCAATTGGCGATAGCTATAGAAATTGTTGTGTAGCAAGTGGGAAGTGAGGTGCAAGAAGCTCGGGAACTGGATTTGGGTAAATCATAGGTTTGGAAATGTTTAAAAACTCAAGAACATTTATATCAGCTTGAACAAAAAGAAGGAAGTGGAGTTTCTCTTGATAGTTGGCAAGACATTTGCAAAATTATACAGGCAATACTTTACATATAAAAAAAAAAAAAAAACTTAGGATTTGAGTTGAAAGATCAACGTATTATTCAATCCACGAATAACAAGTACAAAGGATAGGCGTAACTCTCTTTGGGATTATAATCCCAAGATCGAGCCAAGTGTCATACAAATTATTCGACCAGATGCTTTATAGTTGGCAACTGGCAATACAAAGCTGAGCAGAAGAAAAAGAATGGAAGGCCACTTTCGCAGGGAACACGATTGCATTTAGCGCATGCAATAAGCCTTTAAACGCCTAGGTTATCCTAGTGGACGAGTGGTGTCTCGTGAGGGTTTTTGTAGTTGTTACCCACAAACATCCAACGCCAAGAGTAGCTACTACTACTACTAGAGCGGTGTTTCCTCCGCCACATACCGGAAATTGTAGGCATTGACACCGGTGTAAATACCATCGTTCTTGTTATAGGAAACGGTCTGGCCATTTGTGAGAATGTCAGTTTGTCTGTAGTCGAATGGAACGTCACATTTGCCCCTTGTCGCCAGCATTTGCACTTTTACCTCAGTCATCGGGGGCACAGTGACCGTGTACTCATTCTCTCGTGTGATTACTTCTTCAATAGTGTTTCCCCAGGTATATGAGCCGCTAAACTCGAAGGAAATATCAATCGATCCTCCAACTATGAGTGGTACACCGGCTGAAATGCTAGTACTGACTTCCAATGAAGCTGATATGGTACGCTCCCAACTATAAGTTCTTGCAAATGAGGTTGAAAATGTCATTGCAGCGATGTTGGGCTCGCTGGTGCGGTTGGTGTGGTGATGGGTGTCAAAACCTAGACCCTCCGTGTCGTAGATCCTGGCATCATTGAGACGATAGACCACATTATCTATTCTCCTCGAACGGACAGGCTCGCCCACCTCTAACATGGAAGCTGGTTCAATGGAGGACGTGTAAGCACAAGTACAGTTACTTCTGACTGCCAAGTCATATCTCATGACGAATAGGTTGTTTCCTAGGTTGCGGAGAGCTATGATTGAATTGTCATTATGGTGAACTCGAACCGGCCTGAACAGTGTGTTGAGGTCACTGGTGCCACTGTCATTGGAGTTGGCCACTATCCATTGACGGTTATTACGCCTCCAGAATCTCGACTCTGAGGTATTCCTAATTCGGACGTCGCCATTTGAAAGGACGAACACCTCATGGAACGCTGCTGTTATTCCTACATCATTTGCCGAGAACTGCAGATGTGGCTGTGTCAGGATCCAAGCAACCCGTTGAAACAGCCCGTTATCACCTTTGAATACAACGTATCTGGGCAATACCACCAGAGACGCCCAGTCAATGACTGTGAAGGCATCTATGGTCTTCGGGATGTCAAAGATATCATCATTTCCTGCGTATAAGCAGGTTCGGAATGGTTCTTGATCATCTTCATCCGACAAGGATAGATGGTGTCCGAGCTGGACGTGGAACAAATGGACACTGGTAGCATCACCGTCTACAAACTCTGGCTTGAACAATGTGCACGTCCACGACGATTGGTCTTCGTCGGGTTCGTCGCCATCTGCAACAATCCACCAGGTGGCCTTGGACCTCCTTCGCAAGTACTTGTTGTTGTAACAACTTCTTATGTGCACGAGTCCGCTCCCACTCTGCGCATTCTCTACTTCAAACTTTGTGAAAGGGCTGATCACCTCCTCGCCAGAGCATTGCACGAACCCGTGCACTTGCACGTCCTCGTTTACGAAGCGCAAGTATTTCGAGGTGCTCTCTAATTTCAGAGATATGTATCTTGGCAATGACATTTCTACTTTTTTCACACTCTCTCCGTTCTCACCCATAACTAGTTCTGTTTGTATGCTTATGTTTGAGTGAGGAACTTCGTAGTTCTTGCTCTTGTACGTTTGTTGTTCACCATGCTTGCATTCCACCATATTTATAAGCTAAAATTTGGGATGTAGTGTATGATAATTTGGTCGGAAATATTTTGTGTTGTTGATAGGTGGGGGCTCACCATCTTATCTTATCGTCACATAAAGTTGAACAAAAGAGGCTAAACAGCTCTCCACCGGCCAAATCAAAATCATGTGGCAAAATTATACGGAATGAATTTTATCAAAAGTCTAAATTGATGATAGAAGATCCATTAATATATATCTTATCATATTAAATTTTTGGATTTCAACTCAAAACGAATTGATAATTAATGAAATGACTCAAGATCTATATATATAAGATTTTCTGATCTTGCTACTGGGAGGAATCTGCTGCATAGCAGTTTTCACCCAAAAAAAATTAAGATTAAGATTTAAAAAAGTCTAAAATTTAAATAAAATTTTAAGAAAAAACATATGGTGGAAAATCCTTTTCAACAGTTTCTCGACTTTTGCATGCAGCAGGAACTTTTTTCTTATATATATAGTTTTAATAGTTTCATTCTGATCGATATGGATGAACTATTCTCAACTTGTTTCTTCGCACGAATGTTTCTTTAAAACTTGAAGCGCTGACACATATTTAAATAAGGCGGAGTGTTTGATCATTGGATATGTTAGATTCTAATAACCTGTTAAATCTCTGGAATTCAAAATAAAAATGAAAGAGGCTAAAAAGCTCTCCACCGGCCCATTCAAAATCATGTGCCGAAATAATTGTAAAATGCAATAAACGCAAGTTTTTTTTTTTTTTTTTTCTTGTTTTGACAAGATGAACGCATGTTTAGTCTCAAACGAAATACAAAATGTTGAGAAATAAACTATTATCTTGAAAATGTGGCACTAAGAATTATTTTAGTACGTGATATTGGAACACAGAACCAAATGTTGGACTAGTAGTCGATCGAATTGGGTCTTTTATCATCAGTTCGAATTCTTGAGGGAGTTGATTTCTCGATATGATATCAGAGCAGGTGATGACAAGAGATCACGAATTCGATTCCTGTCTATGTGATTTATTTATGTAACCGTATATAGCACTTCATGCCCCAAATGGATAAATGGGTCTTTGTGTGAGGATATGTGCTTTATTTATATGAACCGTATATAACACTTCATATCCCAAATGGATAAATGGATCTTTGTGTGAGGAGGAGTGTCAA
Source organism: Drosera spatulata (assembly GCA_035668315.1). Lineage (NCBI taxonomy): Eukaryota > Viridiplantae > Streptophyta > Magnoliopsida > Caryophyllales > Droseraceae > Drosera > Drosera spatulata. The sequence goes on from JAOVYX010012050.1 coordinate 11,269, forward strand.
TATATAAAAACAGTCTTGATTTTCCAGAATGAAATTAATACCTTCGTCTCAAAATATAACGAACGGTTTGGTCCAACACACGGATTTATATATGTGTTGAATTTTTATAAGATTTGATGAAAAAAAAATATTTTTACAGTAATAGTGGGGATGTAAACGAGATTTATGAAAAAGAAAAAGAGGGGGAGCAAGGAGGATAAAAGATGGTGATTTGTTTTGATTTTTTTCTTTAATATGAAAAAATTACTAAATATGATATATTGATTATATTTTGAGACAATTTCAATAAAAAAATATTAATTATAATATAAAAAAAAGAGAGTATTTTTGTCGCCTTAAAACTAACTAGGAAGTAGTTTGCTACCTCGTCTAAGCGGGAGCGCCGGAGCGTATAAGAGATAGATGTTATCTTCTTTGTAGTCACAAGTAAAGAAACGTACATTAGCTTCGTCTAGCTAAAAAAAGAATTAGTTTTGTGGGGCCCATTATGAAAATGAAGTTTTTTTTGGGGTACCGTCCAATAAAGTTAGAGTAGCATAAAAGAGAACACGGTTTTTTTTTCGCCCCACTCCAAATGTCAAATAAAATCATAAAAAATAAATCTGGGTTAATTTAACGATATTCGATTCAATCTTTTGTTTTGAAGGTCTTGTATTCGAATCTCATTAATCTAAAAATTCAGGTTGTCCGTTGATTTCGATGAAAACTTTACCCGATATTGGTGAACCGCCTTATCAGTATCCGAAAAATTAATCGAGATGCGCGCGATTTGATCTGAACAGACTCGTCATAAAAAAATAAAACAAAACAAAATTATAGAACATCCTCCCTGCAATAATTCAAATGCACAATGGACCTATTTTAGTTTGATTGGTCCATAAGAAATTAACAAAGTGAAGGAAAAAGTTCTTTAGCTATCACACGTGTTGTCAACTTCACTATTCAAGGTGCGGGTAAGATAACATCATTTGTTCGAGAGTCGACTATTGAAGGTGATGACTCATAGTATATGATAAAAAATGAACGATCGCCATGCATTGTGAGGACTCCGGTTTAGCATCCAACTCATGCATAATGTGCCGATCATTACACCTCATTGGATAATGTGATGGGTTATATATATATATATTTTTTTTTCTTAAATCTTCGTTAATTTTAAATAATTTTTTTAAATCTTCATAATTTCAAATTAATCCTTCGAACTTTTATTTATGAGACAAAATAATTCATATAATATATATCTTCTTTAATTTTAATAATATAATTTATTCAAGAATACTATTGATCGTATTTAATTTATTCATATTTTTTGACAAAATAAACAATGATTTAAAGAATAATAATAAAACATGATCATTTTGTTTTAAAAATGGATTATTTTGTCTTAAAATAAATATTTGAGGGATTCTATTAGAATTATTAAATTTTTTAGATTAGAAATAAATTATTTTATTCATTACATAACAATTTGAAGGATTGATTTGAAATTATGAAAATTTGAGAGATTTATTTGAAATTAAAATGATTTAAGAGATTTGTATGACAAAAACTCAAATGTGAATTCTCATTCGAGTGAGAAAGCAAATAATTGTTCTAGTTTTATGTGAAATAGACCTATTATAATTTTGATTCGGCCATAAGAACATGGGATTCTTTTTCAAAATGGGACAAATAACAAAAAAAATTTACCGAACTAAATTTTTCAACAAATTTGTTCTCAAAATAAGATTTTTTATTTCACGAGACAGAAAAAAGAGGCGTCCTGTGTGACTCAAAACAAAAGACACAGGACGTCTTTGTCATTAAAAGAGGCACAGGACGCCATAGATTAGAAGGTGCAGGGCGCCTTATCCTGGCTATGAAAAACAATGCCCAACCACATCGTCATTCATGCAAACTCCACCCCATTTTTTTTCCTATAAATACGCACTTGTTCCTTATTTTTCATTCACCTCTCAAGCACTACCATTCCAAAAAACCGTTATTCAGTTTCAAATTTGTTGTTAAACAATTATGCAGGAATATTTTGACGAAATCTATGACGAAGCTCCGGCGAAGTTCCGGCCAAACTTTTCAGAGCAATTTAACTAAGTAATCCTAAATCCTAAACTTTTATTGTTAATAAACAAAAGTAGTAATATTAATCTAGAAAATCTTACAATTAGTGTTGAAGGAAGTTAAATATAGGTTAAAGAAATGTTGTTGATAAAATGATGGTTTTTATAGTTCTACTAATCATGGTTATACATGATACTGAATTGATGGATCAATACAATATGACATGGAGTAGCCTACATGTAAAAGGTGAAATCATGAGCCAAGAGATCCTTTTAGTAGTTGATTGCATTGCATGGTCATGCAAAATTTTGCAGTAATACACAAATTCATTTTTTTTATCCTTTTTTTTTTCATTCTTGATTAATTTTCTTTTATTTGGTTTTTATGTATCATTTTTTTGTTGGATTGTCTTATAATGACCGTCATGACACCCTTCAATGATGTCGTGACATATAGAAAAACCGGACTACTAAAATGATGCGCAGGCTATCCAGTATGGCATTATACCATTGGTGCGTGTTGTGGACGTCGGCTTCGGAGATTTGAGCTTAAGTCATAGGGATTGCGTACCGTCAGATGATACGGCTTAAGGAGTTGTCACCTAATTGATCTTCAACTAGGAAGGGTTGGATAAGACTTGTAATCAGTGTGGTCTCTACTTTCGAAGGTTTTCTCTGATGCATAGATTTGGCTTCCTTTTGTGCTTTCTAATAGTTTGTTTTGCACGAAAAGTTAAGGAAAAAATTGAGAGAATACAGTTTTTTTTCACTGAATCGCTTAACGGTTCCCTACGTACATGCGAAGTTCAATTTCAATCCAAGCGTAGTTTGAATTATAGTCGAATCTTCTAATAAAATTTTTGTACATACCCTCGTTAGATCTTGGACCTAAGAGGGATCAGACCATGTATAGTTTTAAAATTAAGAAAGTCTCTGTTGTTATCAGTTTTAAGATTGGTTGGCTTCTGATGAGACTAAGTCCGATTTTAAAAGTCAACCTAAGTTTTAATTAATCCATCTATTTTATGGATTTAATTCACCTAAATGTGAATTTTGTTGGTTACTATTTGTTTTAGTTTATTCACATAAATGTGAATTTTGGTCAAGTTTAATTATTTGCTTCTGATTAAGGATTTTATGGAATTTTTAGATTTTTGTTTAGTTATCTAAGTATAAACTAAGATCAAATCTTAGGGTCTATAAGAAGATCCAAAAATATGACCTAGATGTCATTTCAAATTTGATTTGATTCAATATTTTCGATCAATTTATTTCCAATTGTTAGCTAGTTTCCTAACTGATTTTAGATAGAATATAGCTAAGCATGGAAACAAGAAAAACAATAAAACATGCATCTAGCATATTATGCACGAATCTAACAAACAGCTCGGAATATGAATCTAAGTGCCGAACATGGAAGATAATTATCTTCAAAAAATATGAATCATTATATGGAGAAACTCAGTGTGAATATATGTATGCTACTGTAAGATCAGTGTGTATCAACGAGCTCGGAATGCAACCCAAAAATTTTAATTGCGTGGTATTTTTATCAAAATAAAATTAGAGTCAAGGAATGTGGTTTATAATGAGATAAAAAGATCATTCTTATTATATTTTGTTTGCTTAAAACGAGCATGAATTTTCTATTTATTTCATTTGTGTGGGTGATGATTATGAGCATAACGATTTTTCGATCTTGTCATGTGTTATTAAATAGGAATATTCATATTTTTGGCTTTTGATATTAATTTGTGAAGAATACATATTGATATCATTTTATTTTATTTTTTGTCTCTATGATAACAGTGAAATGGTTTCTAAAAATATCAACGATAACTTGACTAAGGGTGAAAAGTTGAATGACATCAATTGTGATATTTGGCATAAGAAGATGCAATTTTTTCTAAATGAGTAAGAACTTACGGAGCATCTAACCACGGCTATGCTAAGCCACTTGAGGGACAGACGGCCCAACATCGTCGAGAAAATGAAGCATATGAGCACTTTATTCTGTTGAGCTGCATGTACGATGACCTTATTGGTGCATATGAGCATTGCAACACTGATAAGGAAATATGGGCTCGGCTTCATTTTGATTTTGGGGGCACTTCTACTACTCGAATTGGGAGTTTTGTGCTGAAGTTTGAGACTTATAGAATGGACCCCAAGCAGTCAATGAAAGAGCACTTGAGGATCATGTCTTTCACGATTTGGGAATTAACTAGTGCTGGTAATGCGCTCTTTGAAGAGCAGCAAGTGTTAACTGTGATTCGTTCCCTACCTGACTCATGGTCTACCCACAATGAGAGTTTCAAGAACTTTGCTGACATATCTCGTCATGTGGAGCTTGAGACTGAGCACAAGGAAGTGACCCGCGCCACACCTCTCGTTGCCAATGTGGGCAAGTGCAATGGAAGATCACGAGGTGCTAAAGAAGGAAAAGTGGTAAAGCGTTTCAGGGACAAGCGTGGTGGAAAGAAAGATAAGACGAAGATCAAGTGCTGTAAGTGCCAAAAGATGGGTCACTTCGCTCGTGAGTGCATTAAGACAAAGAAGACAGGCATTTCCAATTCCTCGAGCATTATTCGTATATGCTCTCATGTACATTTTATTAATGCTTCTTCTATGTGGATTATAGACTCAGGAGCAACAAAGCATGTGACGAGGGGTCAAGGAGACTTTGTAGATTATAGATGGATTCCACCAGGTTTCTGAAGAATCTACGTAGGGAATGGCACTGTGGAGGACGCCTTGGGAGTAGGATGCTACCAACTTCTATTGCGTGGAGGGTAGTCCTTATTGTTGCATGACGTATTATATACGCCTAAAGTGCAACATAATTTGATATATGTCTTATGTTTAGTAGCTTTGGATATCATATTAATTTTATGAATAGCGGTATAAACATTTCACTTGATGGAACTTCGATTAAACATGGAACTTTATGTAATAATTTCTATGTTTTGGATTTATGTAATTCTTTTTCTTCGTCTTTTGTTGTTCGTGTTGATGTTGATGTGGATGTTAGAAATGATAAGGATATTGATGTTGATTCTATTGTATGGCATGCTAGACTCGATCACATTAGGCAGACAAGATGACAAGGTTAGCTAGAGAAGGTCTTTTAGGTCCACTCGCTAAGGTCAAATTGCCTACATGTTAGATTTGTTTGATGAAAAAGGCATGCAGAAAGCCATTTGGTAAGGTTTATAAGAGCTACTCAGCCACTTGAGTTAGTCCACTCGGACATTTGTGGTCCTATGAGCGTCAAAGCACGTAATGGTGCTTTATATTTTCTCATATTCATTGATGACTATACACGCTTCTATTATGTGTATTTGTTAGCTCACCATCATGAGGCTTTTGTTTGTTTCGAATGTTTCTTGGCTGAGGTTGAGAATCAGAAAGAAAAGAACTTAAATTTCTTAGAATCGATCATGGACACGAGTATTTGTCATCTCAGTGTAAGAAGTGAATTGTTAGGCAACTCACTGCTCCTTACACTCCGCAACAAAATAATGTAGCGGAAAGAAGGAATAGAACCTTACTTGATATGGTTCATCGATGATGGCGCAAGCCAACCTCCCAATATCTTTCTGGGGGGATGATTTATTGACTACGGCCCACATCCTTGATAGAGTGCCTTCTTAGTCGATTTCTTCGACTCCATATGAGTTGTGGACTCGACATAAACCTAATCTTAATCACTTGCGTCCTTGGGGTGTGCAGGATATGTTTCCCATAAGTTTGGGAAATTGGGTCCTAAAACATCAAGATGGTGGAGGTATGACTGGTATTGAGTCTCGTGATATTGACTTTCTTGAGAAAGAGTTTCCTTCTTTAAGAGACGCTCAAAAGAGTTTGGACCTCTATAAAATAGAGGAGAGTGAGACTACTTCACTATCCTCAAGAGAAGGAGGGGAATTAGTTTCTCATCCTAAGGTCGTTGAGGATGGTAGAGATGTTTCACAACCAAGTGAAAGTGCACTGACTAGTGGAAGTGTGTCTATCAATGATGGCATACCAAGTACTAGTAAGACTCAAGTAAAAAGAAAAAGTTCACGTGGTAAGGTTCCTCGTCATCTATTTGAGATTGAGGGTATTAAGACTTTTATGTGTGCCTACGTTGTTATTGATGAAGATTAGCCTGCTTCTATTTGGGATGCACTCTCTACAAGTGCAAGCAACGAATGGGATGCTGCCATACAAGAAGAATTAGCCTCTATGGCTAAAAATAAGGTATTGGACTTGGTTGATCTTCGATCTGCGCGTAAGGCCATTGGGAACAAGTGGGTTCTAAAGGTTAAACATAAGGCTAACGGATCGATTGATAAGTATGTGGCACGTTTAGTGTTAAAAGGCTATACCCAAACAAGAGGGATAGATTATGGGGATACTCTTTTCCCGATAGTGAGATTCGCATCTATATACCTTGTCCTTTCGATTGTGGCCTAGCAGGATTATGAACTTTATCTAATGGATATTAAGACTGCGTTCCTAATCGGAGAACTTGAGGAAGAAATCTATATGACTCGGCCGGTGGGTTTTGAAGCGAAGGGATAAGAACGTATAGTTTATCGCTTAAATCGTTCCATATATGCTCTTAAATAGTCTTCGAGACAACAGAATTTAAGGTTCCAGCAATTTATTACATCTTTTGGTTTCGACATGATTGAGGAAGATCATTATGTCTACCTTGCGAAGGATATGGTCAATGAGGATCATTCTTGTTACATAAAGAGGTGGAATGATAAAGTCCTTATACTTGCTTTGTATGTAGATGACATACTTTTAGCTGGCAATGATATGGATCTTATAATTGGCCCTGAGAGATGGTTGTCCTCAACTTTTGAGATGAAGGACATGGGGGAAGCTAGCTATGTGCTAGGTGTGAAGGTTGTGAGGGATCGCTCAAAGAAACTTCTGGGTTTTTCTCAGGAGTCTTATGTCAAGAAGATAATTCAGCGATTTTGTATGAACAACTCTAAACCAGTTGACACCCCAATGCAAAAAGGATGCGACTTAAGCCTTGATCAATGTTCTAAGAGTGATGAACAAAAGAAGCGTATGTCTGAAGTATCATATACAGCAGCAATTGAGAGCTTGATGTATGTTATTTTGTGTATACATCCTGACCTTTATTATGCTGTTGGCATGTCAGTCGATACTAGAGTAATCCTGATAAAACTCATTAGATAGCTGTCAAGAGAATCTTTAGACACCTTTGTGGTACTATTGACCTTGTCTTATGTTACCATGCGGGTGATTTAAGATTGAGAGGTTACATTGATGCAGATTGGGCCACTGATAGAGATGAGAGTAAGTCCACATCAGGTTATGGGTTTATACTTGTGGTGAATGTATCTCTTGGAGCAGCAAGAAGCAGACATGTGTTGCTCTTTCCGCGATGGAGGCCGAGTACATCGCATGCTCGGCAGAAGTTCAGGAAACTGTGTTACTGAAGAGATTCTTACAAAGGTTGGCAATCAAGACCTACGAGGAGGAGGTCGTTCTTATGTACTGTGACAGCATGACAACTTTGGCATATGTTAAGGATCCCAAGTATTATACGAAGACAAAACAAATTGATGTGCGTTATCACTTCATTAGAGACATGGTAGCGAAGAAGGAGGTGGTCCTACATCATATATCTACTGGCATGATGGTGGCTGATCCCTTGACTAAGCCTATTGCTAGAGATGTATTTCTTGCTCATTCTAGGAGCATGGGATTGCGTAGGATTTGATGTATTGGTTGGTACATTATTTTTCTGCTTCGTGCGACATTCTTGTTTATATCATTCCTATTTTATACTATGTGTGGTTTTGGTTTGATGTGTTATTTGTGTATTCTTGTAAAGATGTCCCCAGGCTCGAATCGATCTACTCACATAGATGAATCATCTTGACACTGAGATGATGTGCAAGATAAGACATAATTTTCTTTGGCACCAAGAGGGCGAACAAATGATAGTTATATATTGTACATCGTCTTAGTTGGAGGTAAGATGAATCCATGTTATTTGATCGATCATGAAGTAGACCACACTTCATAAAGCCTACAGATAGCCGAATGTGAACTTTTAGAGCAAGCGTTGCGAGAGTGACTGTTTCTAGAAATTCAGGTTAGGCGCTTGTATAGTGACTAGACTAAGATTCGTGTGGTGTTGTTTATTACGATAGACATGCCCCTTATGGGAGAACACCACAACATACATTCATCCTGTATGTGCTTTAAGACGATCATTATAGTGGGAGCGACAAATGAATCCCTCTTTTGTCGCTGTGTGAGCCACTTAAATCATTATGCGATTCTATTATGTGCCTTATGGACTAAAAAATATATTGGGTCAAGGCTACTCGATGTTGCTACTTTAGCATGTTTTCCTGGATCATGATTGATGCGGTCTCGCAGAGTATCTCTAGGAAAGCAGTTGGGTTGAATTGGACAAACATATGTTGTATAGGAAGATAGTATGATAATATGCCACGTTGTGTAACTCGTAGCTCGAGCGACTTTATCGGATAGTTCCTTGATGCAAGTCATGAGTACATAGAGGTTTGTGAGAGATATAGCATTGCTTATTTTGAGGGATTTGAGAATGTTTTATCTAGGTGTAGTGTAACTGTCTGGGATATTGACGAGATTCTTCCTAGTGACGGGAATTTTTTTGTATACATAATTTGGCGCGTTTTAGAAAAAAAATCCAAGAACTTGGTGGCGAAGTGAAGCCAAAAGTTTATTAGCAACCACAACAGTCATCACCTTTACTACAGCATGGTGACTTATCTATTTCTATTTTCTATTGCTATATAACTATACAAAACTTTCACATGTCAAACCACACAGATGACAAACAACATGACACGATATTTACAACTTTTTCAAATATTTTAAAGGACTCTCATATAATTTCGAATTATTTAAACCACAAGAATCTGTTAAAGTGCTTGAGCAAGTCTTTTAGATCCTAGTGTAAGATGATAAAGTTGAAATAGAGATTGTGGAAATAAAGCTTAAGATTAGAGAAAGTGTGTTTGTGCTTAATTCACTTGAATTTGTTTGATTGAACTTGACGGTTACAAGCTTAGATCCATGGCCTATTTATAGGCCTCATAGAACAATCTAGATAATTCTTCCTACGCTAAGTCTAGGATAACTCTTCATCAAGGTTCTTAGCCTAGACCATTCCATACTTAAGAGCTCCTAGAGTATTCTACGTTACATTAGGGTTGAATTCTCTACACTCATGTCATACTAGAGAATTATAGAAAATCACCAAATTGCAAATTATACTTTCAACACCCCCTCTTCATATGTAATTTAGAGAAGCGTCTGTATATTAATGAACTTCTCTGCTGGTAGAGCCTTGGTGAGAATGTCAACCAACTGCTCATTTATAGGAATGAAATGGAGCTCTATTTTCTTGTCTTCTACCAAGTCTCTAATGAAGTGGTGTGAATCTCGATATGTTTTGTCCTTGCATGAAAAACTGGAATCTTCATCATTACGATTGTAGACATGTTATCATAGAAGATAGTTTTTGGCCTTTCTTGTTCACAGTATAGATCTAATAGTATTCTTCGTAGCATATTGCTTCACATGCTGCATTTGTAGTTGAGAGATGTTCTGCCTCTGTTAAAGATAATGCAAAAATGTGTTGTTTCTCGGATAACCAGGATATGATCTTAAATCTTAAGGAAAAGATAGATCCTAAGGTACTCTTTCAGTCATTTATATATCCTGCGTAATTGCTATTTTTGAAACCAACAAGGCTATTGTCTTTCTCTGAAGTGTATCTAATGTCTGAGTTCTTCGTGCCTTGGACGTATCGAATAATACGCTTTGCAAAAGCATAATTGATAGTCCCTGTGAGTCAGAATACTCAGGGGGGGAGGGCGGGTTGAAATTTTTTCGTAAACAACACACAACAATCAAAAAGTGCAATAGAATTAGATAATAGGATTGGTTCCAATGCTAAAATTTTGATAGTAGAATTATTAACTTAACAAGGTTAAGTGACGTTTGTAGTAGATTATCCAATGACAGTCAAAAAATAGTGATTCTAATTCCAATTTACAAATTAAACTCAGATCTTTGTATGATTGTGTTGTGATCTAGATGGTGTGATTGATGAATGATTCGTCAAGCAGAATTAAAGAGCATAAAGTAAGTGGACATGAGATTTATGCTGGTATCCCCATAATTAACAACTCGTTAACTATGAGACTAATTCAATCTCCCATAGGGTATTTGAAACTCTTGTACTATCTCTTCATAGTACATACAATTTCTCCATTTGTGATCCTAACACTAGGATACAAACCACGTAGTTGAACCTACCCTAAGGTTGTAACCCAACTCCACAGATCTAACTTTAGATCTGCTACAAACTCCATAAACCTAACTCTAGGTTTGCTACAAACTCTACAAGACTAACTCTAGACTTACTACAATCCCCTAGTTCAACTCTGAAGTAGCTTCTCATCCCACTTGGGATCGGTTCCACTCACAGGCTTAATAGATCAAATAGAAGGCTCTATCTATGTTCTATGACAATCACAACACTCGCAAATAATTTAGGAGCACGCAAACGTTTAGAGTTCACCTGATGTAGCTTTTGAAAACAGAATTCAAAACCTTTTCAAACCTTAAAAGTATGGAATTCAAAATGAAGGACTTATAAGCTTCGATCTCCAAAAATTACCTTGGTTGCAAATCGGTTTGTGTTCTATCTCTTTTGCGTTCGTGTGTTCTCTTGTTACTTTTGAACAATTCAATTTTTAACATATATAGTCATTTAGTGATGAGAAATCGTACAGATTTTTTTTTTCGAAAACTCATTTTTCAAATATGCATTAAGTGACAATAAATATTATGGGAAATCTCCTTAAAGATGGACACAAATAATTGTGCCTCTTTACGTATAATTGAAAGCAATTATTTATGAATCCAAATAGACGGGAAGACCTTTTAAAGTCTTGACTTATTCAAAATTAATCTAAACACGAAATCATAGTTCAAAACCACACTGGAGTTAATTTACTCAACTTTTGAAAACTCATAATTTTAATGGGACTGGTCCCATTACTGAAAACAGAATGTTTCAAAATCTTTTTGACTTTGGTGCTCGTAAACACTTGAAGTGTTCCAGATTGTCATAACTTTATATTTAGACTATACATATTAATTACATCAAGACTCATTGCAGTTCCAAAGGTCTCCATGTGCATTTCATGGTGCTCAGACTTCACTAGGACTTGATTCTTCAATCTTTTCAAATCAACTGGACTAAGATATGAATTCTCCTTGTGAAATGTCCCATGCATGACAATACCTGTTCGTCAACCTGTCACACTTACACAAAAAATATTAAGGCACCTTGTGGAAAATAGAGTTTGTTATCATCGAAACATAAGGAAAGACAATATACACATGATAGTTCAACAATAGCGGAGTTTGCTCGGATAAATCATGAATCTGGAGACTACACTCACCACATGGAATATATCCGACCTTGTGTTTTTGAGGTACATTAATGACCCGATCAGGCTCCGATAAAGAGTGGGATCAATCTTCTGTGCCCCATCATTAGCAAAAAGTATCTCATTCAAAGCTGCTGGGATTGCTAATGTCTTGCAATCTTTCATATTATATCTTTTCAATAAGTACTCATAGTATTTTTTTATTTTTTATTTTGCTCATAATATATCTCCTTCTGATTGTTTAACTTGTATGCCAAGAAAATATCTCATCAAGCCCAAATATGTGATCTCAAAGTCTTTCATCATACCGTTTTTGTACTCTTCTAGCATTCTCGGTTTAGTACTACAATAGATCAGATCATCAAAGTAGAGACAGACTATGAGAAAGTCCATACCTTGCTTCTTCATGTATAAGGATGGCTCGCTCGGGCTCTTTTGAAATCCTTGTTGTCAAAAGTGATGATAAATCTTGCTATTCCACGCTTGTGGTGCTTGTTTTAATCCATAGAGCACTTTTCGTGGGCGATTGACTTTGTTTTCTTGCCCCTTGACAACATATCCTCGTGGTTTCCCTACACGAACTTCTTCTTGTAACTCTCCATTTAAGATTGCTGATTTGACATCCAGCTGATACACTTGTAGCTTAAGTAGAGCTGCCAGTGCAAGGGCTGTTCTAATTATCTCCATGCAAGCAACTGGAGGAAAAGTTTCATTGAAGTCTATCCCTGGTTGCTGGGAGTGTCCTTTTTCTACTAGTCGAGCTTTGAGCTTCTACACAAAGCCATCTTCATTGAATTTTATTGTATAAATCCACTTGAGCCCGATGACTTCTTTCCCTTATGGAAGATTGACAAGCTCCCATGTTCCATTCTTCTCTATCGTTTGATCTCTTCATCCATTGTCTTGACCCATCCAGCATCCTTCATTGTTTCTTCGAACCTTTACGACTCTCATGAATAGAACGTTATATCGCATGAATCATAGATCTTATGAAGAGAGTGCATCTTCCTTGGTGGTGAGTCTGAGTCTGAAGTGTCGTCCTTTGTTGGAGTTCGATGACCCTCATTTGACTCTTTCATTCTTTCTCCAACTATTCTTGGTAGGAATCCTTCATCGTTATCCCATTTCCATGCTCTTGTCTTATCAAAGATTGTATCTCTTAAGATCACTATCTTGTTAGCTACACGATCAAATAGCCTATAGGCCTTTGATTTATCACTATAGCCAATGAAGACATACTTGACTCCTTTTACATCAAACCTTTCTTTTCTATTTGCTGTAGATGTGCCTATAAGCAATGCAGCAAAAAACTTTCAAGTGAATAACATTTTCCTTCTGTTTGCTCCATGCTTCAAAAGAAGTCTTGTCATGCAGTGATTTGGTTGGAGACCTTTCAGGATATATAGACAGTTGTGTCGACAACTTCTGCCCAAAACTAGTTGGGAAGACCTTTGCCCTTCAAAATGCTTCGAGTTATCTCTACAATGGATTGATTTCTTCTTTCGAATACACCATTTTGTTGAGGAGTGTAGTGAGCAATCCACTCCTTTTTAATTCTCTGTGGTTCTTGAAATTCTATGGAAGTAAACTCACCTCCACGATGGGTCCTTAGCACCTTCAACTTATGCCCACTTTACTTTTCCACCAGGGCCTTAAATTAAATAAACTTTGAAAACACCTCCGGGTTTTGTTTTATAAAATAGACCCACATCATTCTGCTGTTGTCATCGACAAATAGAAGGAAGTATCTTTTGTCATTGATTGATGGGATCTGAGTTGGACCATAAACATATACATGGACCAGCTCATGAGGGGCTTTTCCTCTCCATGAAGTCTTTGTGAAAGGCAATCAACGTATTTTTTTTTTTTTTCGAATGGTAAATTTCATTTTCTTTATATGTTGTCTAACAAAACATTCTCTATAACTATTTTCCTAGTTTGTTGAACCTTGGCCATACATTTGAGAAGATTATATCACCGGCTTTCCCATCTACCTCGCTTCAGTTCCTCCTTAGTTAAAGACCCTCTTATTCTTCTCCTATCATAACAAACACATCAGTGTTGTGAGCATCCTCCTACGCACCTCAACAACACCAGATTTAACCACAATCACGTCTACACTCCAAGAGAACCAAGCTTGCCTTGCTTTCCTCCCTATATCAAGCTTCAATTTAGCAACAACCTGGCTAGCAACCCACCAAGAATAAGGACATCTGTAAAATATATGCTCCACACTTTCCTTCTTATTTTGAAATAACACACATTATCATCTTCCAACCCATGTCTTACCATCGAAACTCGAACTCTAAGTCTCCCCTTCAATGCCAACCAAAGTATAAAACCATGTCTAGGCAAAACACCCTTCCCCCATGCTAATTTCCGCCAGACCACTTTGTTCCTAGGAGGCAGCATCATCACATAGGCTCCCTAAAGGACTGCCCTGTATATACTCTCTACTTCTTTTTTATCTCATTCAGCATATCTCTAACCTTCAACACCCCCCTTCAAAATCCAACTATCAGTAATCTTCATTGTAACCTGCCAAACTGATACATCACGAAGACAATACGCATTTATCCACCTCAACCATAGTGTGTCCTTCGTTTCAATAGCCAAAATGTGCTTGACATACATGCTTCTATTCCACATCTCAAGTTGCTTAAAACCAAGGCCCCCTTCCCTTTTCGAATAGCACAGCTCAGCCCATGACACCAAAGCTTTGTGTTTGCTCATTATCATACCTAACCATAGGAATAACCTACATAAGCTTTCAATCTCCTCAATCACGGCTTTAGGAAAAGGGAAGTAATGATTGTGACCATCATGAAAACATCATCGGAACACTTTTCTTCCATCGTCACGGTCGTGACCAACCTTGAAACAGCCGAAAACGTCATTTTTTCACGTCGAACTTCGTCTTGATCAATAGTATACATTATGTAGCCCTTATATCATCATAAAACACTTCACACGACATCGTTTTCACCTTCAAAATGACCTCCAATCATCATCTATATGCCTTAAATATTTATGGTTCATCCATGATCAAAATAGCCTCAAACGCGTCGATTTAGCTCCAAAACAACTTCAAACGTTGTCCAGCATCAATATCATCATCTAATGCATGTGAGCATCACCAGAAATCATAGAAATCATCTTCAAAGATTATCAAATCATCACATTTTATCTCGATCATCTTCAAGCCTCTCCATCCATTTATATGAACCACCAACGCTTCTCTCTATCAAATCTACAATGAAAACATGCAAGCAACAGTACGAACGTTCCAAAACTAAAACTAAATTAAAAACATATAGGAAACAAAAATAAACATGCTAAATAAAGAAAATTAACTTAGAAAACTATGAGTAGGTTCATACTCATCAGAAAGACCTAAGACCAATACATTTGGATACTCATGCGAACTGATGAAATAAGCGCTTATCTTCCAGCATATGACAACAACCTTGCCTCCCATGTTCAGTGGATTCGGATGCTACTTCACGAGATTATATTATCTATGGCAGGATCAGTTGCTCTTTATTGTGATAATCAGTCTGCCATTCACATTACAACCAATCCGATATTTCATGAGCAGACGAAGCATATAGAGGTGATGTCTTCACAAATTCTCTTCGGCGGGGATGCATTTCATATATGTGTGACAAGTTGGGTCTTTATGATATGTATGCCGCAACTTCAAGGGGAGTGTTGTAGTTTATTAGTAGGGTTATCAAGTATGGTCAAGTTACAGTATGGGCCTAATTTGGTTAACGCTAATCTAAGTCTCTAAATAAGTAATTCCTCTCAATAATAATATTCATTCGCATCTCATATTCCTATTCATATTCTTACAACGACCACTTTTTTTTTTTTTTTTTTTTTGTCATAGTATTTGCTAGCGTTGGATCGCAAACAAGACAGTTAGTTATACTGTTAATTTTGTAAATTAAGTATATTGGATAAGCAAAGATCGTTCCCACCGGAACCAACACTATAATGTGATTCTATTCGAGATAAATGTATATATTCATAATGTTGTTGCACTTATGCAAATCCGAGGGCTTGTAAAATAATTATGAAAATCAAAATGAACAAGAAAAAGTGAAAATGATAATGATCATAACTGTCTAATAATAATATCGATTTGTTAAAACTATATGGATTAAGATGGCAAGGAGACATATTATCACTCGAGACCACTAAGGGATTAATAATTGATCAAGTAATCGTTTTGTTGAATAGAAAACATGAAAGAGTTCTCGAGTGGACCTCTGAGTAGGATTTGAACAACTATCTTATCTGTTTTGCTTAATTTTCATGACTGCATGTAAAATCAACACTAATTCAAAACTAGCCTAACCATGAATGCATGCATTAAACTAACATCGAGTTGATTCAAGCATAAAAAGATGTGATTTCCTTAGATTACATATGACAAAGAGAGCTTTACTCATACTTCATCTTAATTATGTGAATGCCTAACAAATATAGGGCAAGAGAGCTTAACTCTAACTTTATTAGTCGCTAGTAACACTTAATAGAAAAGAGCATCAATCAACTTAGCGTTTTTAACACATGAACAAATATAGATGGCCAATCGAAAGTGGAATTATGCATCAAAATATGATGTTTACACATTCACAAAGATACCCAACTTTACAACTATGAATTAAGAAGAACAATCAACCTCACAGTCTCATTCATCATCGAGACCCATTACATGGCCTTGCTGAAGAACATCTGCTCGCTAAGCATGTATATAATCTCAAACAACAACAACAAACGAGTCTTTGGAGTCAAACTATAACGATAAATTTGTGGAGTCCTTTCGGGTCAAACTATAACAAACGAGTTAAGTTTACTCTAACGTAGCAACTAAGTTGTGC
The DNA here is from genome assembly GCA_035668315.1 of Drosera spatulata. Taxonomy (NCBI): domain Eukaryota; kingdom Viridiplantae; phylum Streptophyta; class Magnoliopsida; order Caryophyllales; family Droseraceae; genus Drosera; species Drosera spatulata. Next base: position 27,703 of record JAOVYX010012050.1, read on the forward strand.
AACTACACTAACACGCTAAGCTAAAACGATGAGTGGCATGAATGTGAAGGTAGGGTCGTGACCTCGTTCTCCTAGTACATGATCATTTCGTTTACTCTAATATAGTTATTCTTTAAATGAATAGGTTGTTAGTCGATAATCCCTACGTTATACTCAAGTCCCTCTCGAGATTTACAGTAAGTATTACTAGGCATTACCTCAATCATATCACTACGTGAGGCTAACGCACCTAGTAAGTCATTCGCACTCTGGTTCCTCTTAGATATCTAAGAGAGTCACAAACCACATGTTTAATCCTTGGTAATCAATCAAACGAGGCATTACGATCAACAACCAATACACAACCTCAAACAATGATCGAACAACTAAAATATAGCATGAAAATGATCACGACACTATTCAAACTACATCACAACCCTTATGGAAGGTTTACCTTACGATTCGAAGGTGAAGATAAATCATCAAACACATGGTGTGCATACAAACATCATCAACTATAGTCACAAACCACTAAGGGAAAGATAAACCAAAGATGATCTACACTAATTAGTTTGATGATAATTACTCTAGATCCTTCATTGATCTTGTTCACCCTTCTTTTTGGATAAGAGAACCCCCAAATCAACTCTAACCTCTCCAACACTTAGCCACCACCAAAAATGATCAGGGGAAGTGAAAAGAGGATGTTTCTATGTTGTAAACGAGGGGGACGCACCCAAGGAGTAGTGCCCCAGCCATAGGGCATGTGTGGGAGGGTGTTGTGGCCCATTGGGCTGCCGCGTCATGGCCCAATCCGGCCTATACCTGCTCACCGTCTCGTTCAAACTCGTTTATACCCATTTGACCTCGTTTGACCTCCGTTTTCAACGTTCTTGGTATTGATATGCTCCTTGCGCAAAAAGAAAAAGAAAAATAAAAAAAATAAAAATAAAAAATGTATGAATCAACTCAAGGAAAAACATTTAACACAATTTCGATGCACAATTCATCCTAAAACACATTGAAAATCGAGAAAAAAAATAAGGTCAAATATGCATTTTATACCCTAAATAACGAGTCCTAACAGACTTTTCACAGGCTGTTACTCGGGAACTGAGCTTTGGCAAGTCATGTCACGGCCCATGAGACACCAGTTATGACCCATGACTCTTCAACAACATAACTAGTAACTATTTTCTCTCTGTCACGCCCGTGAAGCTTTGTTTTACATCAAAATAGAAACTTTAATGCTCTAAAACATCCCGAACACTACCAAATGCATTCCATCATCTCAATCACACTATAAAACATCGTCCTACATCAAAAATATGGAATACAATAGTAACACATCAACAACACATTACTATCATAGAAAAAGACTAAAAACAAAACCGAAACCGACACAGAACAAGGATTTAAACTAAGAAAAAGCGTTTCGCACTCATTAAGGAGCTTGTAAATTCTAAGTACAAATATCCTCCTTATATAGTAAAAACAAAGTTTGAGCGTTGATAAGAAACAACCCACTCATGTGTGACTAATACACTCCATGCGTTTGGATTTGTGAATCCATCTTAATGATATCTAACTCCTTCCTCTTTCAATGCTACCAAAAAGTGTTTAAAATGATGTCGAAAGGCACCAACCCTTTTTCCTTACTCTCACTCTCTCTCTTCCTCGAATCAATCTTCTACGTCGCCATGTCCGTACGATTTAAGCTCAGGTATGCAGATTTCAAACCTTAAAAATGATGTCGAAGGCAAGGGAGTGTCGACGATGACGAACGATGGGAAGAGAAAGCGAAAGGAAAACAACAGCGGCTACGATGGAGGAGGCTTAATCTGACACACGTATTACTAGGCGTACTAGTAATTGTACTAGATTTTTGACAAACATAATAATAGGTGTACTAATTTTTTCTTAGAGGTATCTTGTGGGAATTAATATTCTTAGGTGGTACCTCCTTGAAATAAAAACATCCAAATGATACCTTATGAGAATTCTTCTTTCATTTATTTTACAATATCAAACTGTTTAAAAAATGATAAAAATATATAGGAAATTGGTTTTTGATTCCCTAAATATAAGGATTGAAGTGAGAGATTAAGAGTGATATAAGATCAAAAGAGATACAAATAAGAATCTGCTGGATGAGTCATTTTTTATAAATATCCCTATAATTAAGTAATGGCAGACCCAACTTTTTTATTCAGTTGTGGCTACTCGTAAGAAAACAAACAAATCATGCATGATATATGTAAGGGTGAATTAATTAAAAGTCCCTAAGTTTCATTTCACATTGAAGTACCCAAAATCTTTCAACATACATCTTAGTACCCATTTGAATTTTGATTTTTGTTTTGATTCCATTTCACCTAAAAAGACAACTTTATCCCTCCATTTAACCCAACCATGATTATGACAATCTGACCCAACCCACAACCTAACCCTTCCTCTCATTCTCACTCAATCATTTCACCATTTCAAAAAGATCGCGTTTGTTCTCCAACCAAACCATAATTTCAACCAATTCATCATCTTATTCATACAATTTATCACAATTTCAACCAATTTCACCTCTCAATTTATCTAATTCGACCATCCTTTCTCCAATTTCTTTCAAATTCGAATATTGATTTCAATCCTATGGCTCGTACGAAGAGACGGTGGGGGCGTCCATTTGAATCCAACGACGATGTCAAGCAAAGGAAGGTGCAAACTCCTGCGATGAATGCACTGGCGAAGAATCCAAGCAAAGGCTCCACTAGGTATATTTTTGTTGCATGTTGAATTCGACCACCATGTTATTTCAACCAATTCGTTTTCTTTTGCATGTTAAGTAGCTCTGATACATTTTTGTAACGAGTTTTTTTCTTTGGGTTTGATTTTTATAGTGTATTGACAAAGAGTACGACAAAGAAAGCCCCTAAATCGAAACCTGATCGGAGATCGGATTTCTTACACACTCGATGCTCCATTTCGGATTTGAATAGGGTTATTTCGAATCAATACTCTTCCGAGCTAAGAAAAACCCCTTTTTTTTATTTTTTTCACACTCCGAAGTTGCTAATTAGTATTTCTTGATAGAAAGCGATTCTCAATAAAATGTTTATAGAACCATTAGGAATGAGAATGGGTGTAGAAAATATTTTTGTTCCTATGACAAAGGAACATATTTGTATGATCGGTGGGTTACGTTCTTTTGAAGTGAACGTTGACACCAACTGTCGTATTTCGAGTGATACATTCATTAGGTTATTTGGTGGTGTCGAGAAAAATGCTATAAGGCCAAACCTTAAGGTGAACTTGTTCGAGTTGGCAGTGTTGACGGATAAAGAGTCCTCTCTTGATTTTGTGAGGGTCTTCATTTTATTTGTGTGTAATTGTATTTTATTTCCTAAGACAGCGTTGTACACTCCGTACTTCTTGTTCTCGTATGTGGATGATTTGAAGCGTGTGAGAGAGTTAGCTTGGGGTGCAGTTGTCTACAGATCCCTTGTCGATGGCATATTCAAGTGGAAATCAGTGAAGACCTCCTTGTCGTCAAAGGAAAAGAAGGACGAGAATGGAACTGTCCCTAAAATTTCATATGTCGAGGGTTGCGCGTTTGTATTGTTGGTATGTCACTGTTAGTTTTTCACTTAATGTGTAACAAATAAGTTATAAATTTCTTTTACATTATTTATCAATTGTGTTTGTAGGTGTGGGTGTATGAGTATCTTGAGGGGATTATCTTGAGACCGACGGAGCAGGTTAGCATTCCTAGGATGTTCTGTTGGCTTGACAAACATGCTCCGTCCTCGCCCGAGACCACGCTAGAGTTGCTATCTCAAGTCAAGACACATGAAATTGTGAAATTGTACCCGAACACTGATGAGACTGAAAAGTTATTGATCAAAACACCTGCACCACAACTGGTATAACACATAGCTTTGTTTTCCTGTGTATTTATAGACTTGTTATTTGCATAAATGAATTGTGTATTTCGTATATATAAACTGCATCGTATATATGTATATATAAACTGCTTCCTTTTTCTTTGTGAACCATATATTTGTATATATGAACTGCTTCCTTTTTCTTTATGAACTGTATATTTGTATATATGAACTGCTTCCTTTTTCTTTGTGAACCGTATATTTTTATATATGAACTGCTTTATTTTTCTTTGTGTACCGCATATTTGTATACATGAACTGCTTCCTTTTCTTTGTGAACCATATATTTGGATATTTGAATTGCTTTCTTTTTTCTAGGTTACTACAACTTTCACCCCTGTTAATAGAGAAAGGGATGATGAAGAGAAATCAGAGGAAGCAAAAGAGAAGGAAATTGAGGAGGATAAAGAGAGGAATGATGATAAATTAGAGAAGAAGGATGAAGAGAAAAATGATGAAGAGAGACAAGATGATGAATCAGAGGAGGGTGAAGAGAGGAAGGGTGATAAGCATGAATTAGAGGAGCTGAATGAAGAGAGAAATGACAATGAACCATGAAATGATGATGATGATGATGACATGGAAGGATCTGAAGTGGAGATCGAAGAAAGAAAATACGATGGTTGAAATGAGGAGAATGACACGTTTGATGAGAAGGTGGATGGACGGGAATCAACAAATGAGTGGAAAGATGTCATGGAGACAGTGAAATCCATTAGTCAAGAAGAGCATGAGGAAGAGGATGTTCAAGAATCAAAGGAGATCGAAGGTAATATGAACTGCGTTTGTATATTTTGTGGACTGCTTGTTGTTTCATTTTTGAACTGTCAATATGAACGCACGTACTGTCATTTTTGCAGGAGTGCCAATGGACTTGGCTGAGGATGTATCTGAACCAGAAATTGTTTATGGTCTCAAATCCATTGGTTCCATTACTGAAGTCGTGAAAAAGAGAACTGTAGAAGGAAGGAGGGAGATAAAATCTTTTGGAAGGATTACCCCTGTTAAGTGGAGTAGGGGTAACAAAGGTAAAAAGATTATGACCGTCCAAAAATTTACACGGGGAGCTAACAAATTTTGTGAAAGAAAACTACTCGGGGAGGATGATCGAAACTTTTTGGAGCTGTTTCTTAAGGAGCATAATATGAGGTAATATAAAATTGGGTATGGTATTTGTGCTTAATACTTGCATTACTTTGATTTGATTAATGTTTGGTGTTATGATTTCGTAGTTCGCATATTTGGATCCACCCCGATCATCGAACATGGTGGGAATTATCTGAAAGACATGTGTGGAAATTTTTGCATGAAAAGGCTCTTGGTGTTATTAATATGAACTCCTACTTCAATATCATATGCGAGGATACGGACTGTAGCTTTTGGATATCGGAGATCACGGTATGTATATGAACTCCATATTAAGTTTCTATGAACTACTACATCAATATGACATGCACTGTAAGCTAGCTTATATCCACTGACCATATGCTTGTGTAATATGCAGGGTAGACTTGCCAAGTACGTGATTGATGTCAATAAGAAAGGCGAAGAGCCTTGGAGTAAGGAAAATTTGGTTGAGAAATTGAAGACAACCTCTAATAATATGCAGGCCACGATTACGCACACTGACCATAAGAATAAGTTTTTGACTTCTCGATATATCTTTTTGCCTCTTCACGATGAGGTTAAGTTCCATTGGTCTCTTCTGGTGCTGGATACGAAGGCGCGTAAAATTCATCATCACAATTCCCTGTGGATTGATAGAAATGAACAACTAGCAAAAACTGCGATAATATGAAGTTTTGATCTCTTTGCAATCTTGTCATTCTGTAATTTTGGTTCATTTATAAATGAACTTATTGTATGCTATTGTGCAGACAACCTTGATCGAGGGGTACACCATTGCATGCTGCAAGAATGAAATTGAAGGAATCGAATACATAAAAGAAGTAAATGTTCGACAGCAAGATGACGAGCACTCATGTGGAGTGTTTGTTTGCCTGTGGGCGGAGTGCCTCATCAAGGAAAATATGGACACTTCCGTGGACATTTACGTGAAGAGAGCTTAAATAACGTTGACTATTCTCCGTCACAAGTATTCCGTTTATTTGAAGGACAGTAAAGAATCCTATGTGAACTATTGGCATTGTGAACTGTAACATTCGAGTATGATGAACTGTATCATTTTGAATTGTAAACTGTGGTATTTTACAAAGTGAACCATTCGTACTTTGTATTGTAAACTGCGGTATTTTGCAATATGAACTGATGATATTATCCAATGTAAACTATGAAGTTATACAACATGAACTGTTCGTATTTTGATCGCAAACTAGTGTTCATATTTTGATCGTAAAATTTTGTGATATTAGTGTATTTGTATTATTGGTTTAGGCTATCTAACCAAAGGTAAATTGTTGTGATTTGTTTTCATTTTGTAACGAAGATGAACTATTTAACATGGTATGTAAACTGTTGAAAGTATAGTACTATGTATTGAAGAAAGTTCATAGTTCATCTAACCTCTGTTGTTTCCATATGATTTGTTTCAAAGTGTATGTTAACAAGCTTTATCGATTATGATCAAACATAACCAACAAATATGGTTAATGCATACTCATTCATATAATATTTGTTGAAATTATCGCAACAACATATCGTTTGACCCCCCATCATTTAAATTGTTTGATTTGTACAACAAAATGGGACATATGAACTATTCGAATAGCTAATCATGCACAACAAATTTAAGACGATTAACAACAAAACTAGCAATATGAATGTATCAAAGTTTGAAAGTGCAAATTAGTTATTGATTTACAATAATAGAAAATATTGTAAGGAACACAATTGTGTCAATCCTGACGTATTTATACATGTACATCAAACAATATGATAAATTTGCACGCTTATAGTGCACACTGCCAAACGCACTGAGTAACATGTCATATGAACTGCGGTTGTTGTTATCATGAACTCTATAGTAACACAATATGAACTGACATGCATTTCCAATTTTGCCATATTAACTTTCATATGCATTGAGAAACATGTCATATGAATTACAGCATAATACAATATGAACTGACATGAATTTTCAAGAAAATTTGCCATATTAACTTTCATACGCACGGACCGGGTCCGTGACGGCATAACGCTCACGTGTCTTCCTACGTGGAAAGTCGGGACGTTACACATAAACACGCCAATTGCAATTCGCATCAGTGCAACTAACAGTAATCTTCTCGGTATTGTTTTTCACAAACTTGAAGTTCCTTCGTATAGCGATGACATAATTTCTGAGAGCAGCACGAAACTCTTTGGCACTCGAAAAAACTTAACCCACACCTTGGATGCAATCACGCCATGCCTCAATGGAATTACTTTCGAGGATCGGTGTCGTTACAACACCTGGACTTTCGTCAACCCCTGACCTACAATCCACCCCAGACCTGCACATAAACATAAACTGAATTTTAGATCATTATGAACTGCAGATTGCTTAACACGAACTACATATTGTTTAATGTGAACTACTTCTCGTGAAATGTAAATAATTCATTGTGAACAACAGATTGTGAAACGTGAAATGTATATTGCAATTCACGAACTTATCTCGCATCTGTAGGGGTGGACGAGCTTCATGGAGGTGGACTAGACCTAATACATGCTTCCATTTCGATGACACCGGTGTTAGCACAAGCATAGACGTGAAACATATTTGCCACATCATTATCACCAGTAAGAGTTACGTGACAATTAATCTGAGGTGCAAAGTGTCTCAATACAACCAACATTGGATTTATTCGATCGCATTTGTTCATTAACTGGTCAAAAACATCCATGAGTGTCATCGACCTCCGAACGACAATGGAGTAACAATTGCCATCAAATCTGCATAGAGCTACGAGTTTCACGTCGATCGGAGTTGGTTTATCCTCCTGCGATAATTTCATTCTTCGGATCTGACATCATAAACAGATTTCTTAGTCCAATAATGGTATTAATTTTTGACACAACAAACAAAAATATCGATCCTGTCTTTTTTTAACAAATTTTGACAAAAACGAAGTCTAATTACCTATATTAGTTCAGTACAGGTCGTTAAATGTGAGATTATTGGATGATGTCATGGTGTTCGATATGGTTGCTTGAGAAAAATGCATGCAAATGAATAACGTGATGGTGGAATGTATGGACGGTCAAGTGAAATTGATCAGAAATGCCATATCGATACGAACGAATTTGGTGAAAATTGATGAGAAATGTGGACAAATTTGATGAGAACCGAGGTGATGATGGTGGCTGAAGGATGACGGGAGTGAGTTGTGGCGGACGCAGGAGAACAGGGAGAAAAATGTGGGGCAATAATGAGCCCCTAAATGATTTGGTAAGGGACATTATTGACATTTATCAACTTTTAGGGATTAAAATGTATGCATTGATTTTTTTGGATATCTAGGTGGATGTTCAAAACTAATTGGGTATTAGATTATAAGTGAAAGTTTCAATTGGGATTTTACACCAATTTGTCGTATATGTAATGCCCAAAAATTTTTACTTTCTATTAACATATATTTGACATTATATCTATATACAATACATATATTATGTATAAGCAAATAAATTTTCGAAAAATGAATATTACATTGTTAATATTATCGTGCGTTAAGGTTCTGGATTTAACCCTGAAATATGAGGTTATTGAATTAAAAATGATATTGAGATATTTAAAATAATTAATTGATTGGTAAGAAATAATTATCAACACTATACCAAACATCCATAAGACATCATTCCAGAACCAAAATGAAGCTTCCCAGAGAAGTTTTTGGAGATATTTTGGTCTTTGAGTTGACCCAACACCAACTTCCTATTTCTCCTCCATTGTCTTCTCCCACACGCTTCCCTTTCTCCTTCCCCTTTACCATCACCGAAACCACTACCCCCACAAACCTCACAACCAAGAATTCACCAAGCCAACATCCATCGTCATCGCCTGAACACGTCAACGACCTTACCCAGTCGCCGAAAACCACCAAGGTGAGCCGATCATGAGCCCGGACATGGCCGTGGATCTCCCTCGACCACCACAAGCGACTCATCTCGCACCACCACTCAAACCACGATCAGGCGCCGTCTACCGCCGTTGCTATCGTCGGCAAGTCGATTCCGGCAGCCCATGGCCCCGGTTACGGCCTCAAGGAGCTCTCTCGACCATCACACGCGACCCACCTCGCACCAGCACTCAGACCACCACGAAACGCCATCAACCAGCCTATTGTTCTCGCCCGCTACCGCATGCGACAGAGGCCACACTCGGAGCCTCCCATAAGCCTTGTTTTCTCAAAGATCCCACCATGAACTACCACGAATAATAACCGGTCGAGCACCAGGAGCCACCAGGGGCTACCAATCGACAACCAGTAGCCCAGATCGATCACCAGCATCTCGACTAAGGCCCGACCAGACAACGGCCTCAAGTTTGTGGATTGTCTCCTTGTTTGGCGTGTAAGGAGAAGGTAGCCTCCATAAAAACCTTGCTTCAAACTCATGATTGATTATGATTGGTTGCAAGTTGTGATGTGTGGTTGTGGATGTGATGTCGCCGGGTAGGCGAGGATGAGATGTATGCTATGTTTGTTGTGTTGACCTTGTTTATAGGTTGTGGGGGACGAGAAATGTGTGATGAGTTTCAAGAAGGGTTTGTGGTGATGTTGATGGGGCATGAGTGTGCTTGTGTGTGACTAGATCTCTGGGATGGCGAGAATGCTGAGTTATGTTTATTCACATGGTGGTGGTTCGGGTATGAAAATAATGTTAAAAGGGGGTGTATGGACGTGTTAAGTTGTGGTGGGGCAATGCGATGGATGTGGATGAGGCCAAGTTGCCTCCGGTTGCACTTTCATGTGGTGGTTGTGATTATGCATGTTTATACGTTGCAATGCATGGTTATGAATTCTATGCATAGTTTATATAAGGATACTGATTTTAGCATATGGTTAGCCCGATGTGGCTTAAATGTGCATGTTTCATAACCAGGTTCATTGTGCAGAGTTTATGTAAATGGGTGATTGAAGTGAAAAATATATGCTATGTGTAGTCTATAAACATGCTTTTTATGTTATGTATTTCATGGATATACCTGCTATATATCATGTATTGTGTCATGTGGGGAATTGGAATTAAAAAGAGGGATATTATTGAAACATTGAAATAACGAATGAAAAATAGTAACATCATTGAAACCTAGTAATGGTGAACAAAGCTATGTAAATTTAGATAAGGATGACATATAATTGCTACGGTTTTGACCGTTGATTTATTTGAAATGTGAAAGATAATTATTATGAAGAACATAAAGTTTCATAATATTGATCATGCGTCGAGTAGAGTTAAACCGTGTGTCTCTTCTGGGATTCATTTGGATCGTATTTGTCGTCCTTGAGATATTATTGGGGGATGAGGTGGGTCATTTTGTATACCAAGTGGAATTGTTTAGAGTCATATAATTCTATTGAGTATTTCGTTGATGAGTCATCGGGACGGACAAGTGGATGAGAAACTAGGTAGGGAGGGAACAGTGACGCCTTGTTCGCTTCGTGTGCATGCAGCGACACTGAGGTTGCAGTGGCTGGGCCAAAAGAAAAGGAGCGTACCCACACATTCTCGTCAAGTGCAAGGTGTAGGGAGGACACTCAGATAAGAGAGGGTGATGCACGCAGATCTTATCATCATTTTTACATAGAGGCTGTTTCCTGATGTCCATAGATGTCGAACCCCTGACCTTATGGTGAGAAGAGGAGCGACTTAGCATTGAGCCAACTCTGTAATGGCTACTTTATAGGGCTATAACTCTCTATAAGGAGGCCCAAATATCTCAATTCGGTCTAGCTAACCTAATTGAACATGTGAAAGAAAAAGAATATCTTTGTCAACAGACTTGTCGCATCAGCTGTCATATCCTCATTGTTGATGATTTCGTGCCAAAGTTGTAGTTGTTGGTTTCGTGCCGGAGTCGTCGTTGTAGGCTTCGTGCCAGAGTTGCTTTTGGCTTACTGCCAGAGTTGTTGGCTTCGTGCTAGAGTTTGTCATATCTTAGAGTTTGTCATATCTTTCAGAGTTGGTCTCTTGTACTCTTGTCAAGAACTTCTCAATTAATAAAAAAGAAAAGACACATAAAAGACATAAAATATATATGATATAATCTATTGTTTGACTAATATGGTCTAAGTATATAGTTTCTTTTTCTTGTTTTCCTTCGAGACTCCTTCGGTTAATTTTCACGTTCTGTCATAGTCGATGAAAAATGTCCTGAAAATCGAATTCATATCTTTAGGTTGTAGAGCTTTTCACTCATGATGAAAAACTCTGAAGAAGTCATCCCATTTTTTAACTTTGGGAATGGGTATTATAGAAAATATAAAGTAATCGAAATCCTATTAAAATAGAAAGATAAGATTGTGCAGTTTTAAGAGGACGCATGGCCCTTATCAAGGCACACGGCCTGTGCTTGTTCTGTTTATACTTCGTGCTCAGGGAACTGCATAACTTCATGTTGCACAGCGTGTGCTTCATGTGCACGGCTCGTGCCTGACCATAAACATGCATACTTCGTCTTTAAAGTTCCAACAAATGATAAACATGTTCGAACACCTTCAAGACCAACCAGAAACTTCAGGAAATCAGCTACAAATCTCCTTACAAACAGCTCACGATCAAAATCACTCAAAACTCTTCATTCCTACAAGAAATACAACAGTATCAAAGCTCTAAATAGTAAAAGAAATTAAAATGACTCAAATTGAGAGTAAAACTAACACAAACATGCAACTATGACTAAGAAAACGAAGTATGTGTACACACATATCAATACGCTCCTTCTAGTATGAGTAATAGTTTTCATCGAAGAGGAGTGGTCTTTGAGATGAAAGGCCTTCTCTAAGTTTCTGTCAAGACATAGCTAATCTCCTTCTCACGTGGTTAGCATATAAGAACGACAGGATCTAATACCAATGAATAAGTACAAATCGCAGAAAGACGCAAGAGGAGGGAGGGTGAATTGAGGAGTTTTCTTGTTACGGATTGTGAGCAAGATGTTTCGGTTCAATGACAAGAGTCAGTCATGTTCAATCCGACTTCTATCTCGTAATTCTTATGCATTGTTCTCGAGTTGCTTTTGACCATTAGATTTGATCCTCATATTTATAATCTTCATCATAACTTGTCAAGCCTTTCACACTGCACCTACATACAATGAAACTTTTACCAATATTAGTATAGTGATGTTTGTCATCATCAAAACGTCATGACGTTCCATAGGATCGTCACTTGGGTTGATAACACGTCCCTCGAGTAGTTGAACACCAAGTAAAACTCTAATGCCGTATGTGGATCACATGAATGGGTTTGAGGTGGAATAGAATTATGTATTTAGGCTGAATGAAAAAAGGAATGGAATAAGACATTGTTTTCCAACTGAGTTGTTGTCATAACCGGAATGGATTTTTAATTAAAATATGGAATTAGCTTTAATTTCGAGTTATATTTTAAATAAAATTAATAAAAAAATGAAAAAAAATTCTAAATTAATTTTCAAAAAATAAAAGAAATTTCATTTGAATACAATATTTCATTACAAATTTATGAAAAGATAATTTTGATGAAAATAAATTTAAATAAAAAATGTTAAATTAAAAAACAAAATTACAAAATTTTCAAATAAATTTATAATAAATGTAAGTTCCCAACTATCATCTCCAATTTTAAGTTTAAATATATTTTTAATTAATTACTAATATATAATTTATTTTACAATTAAATTAATTTTCATTTATTTTACTATTGATTTCATTATTTTACTTTAAATTTATTTTGCATTTTGTTTGGTTTTTTATGTCCAAAATGATTTTTGGAAAAAAGTTTCATTCCTGCTCCACCAGTAATGCACAATTCCATGGGTGAAGGTAAGGAATCAAAACCCAAGTTTGGGTCGGAATGGGATTCCGCACTTTCTCCGCCATGAATGCACGATTCCATGGTTGAAGGTAAGGAATCAAAAACCAAGTTTGGGTCGGAATGGGATTCCGTACGGAATCATCAATTCCTATTCCATCAAATAACCAAACACAATTTTTCTCATTACAAAGGAATTGACGATTCCATTCCATGGTCCATTCCGTTAAACCAAACGCTACCTAAGGAGTTCCAAGATCGATCACAACTAGCACCGGAGAACAAAAGTAAAGAAAGCGAAGCACACTCAAGGAAATGTGTCCACGATCCATGTGACTAAGAAACTGATAAATAATTATTTTTTTATATTTTTGATGTCTACTTTTAAGTATTTTTTAAGTTGTCTATTTTTTATTCATAAATGTCAATTATTAATATTCATATGAATATTTTACAGGCTGAGAAATTAAAGAGGATGCAAGATGAGTATAAGGTGTTCGAGCACACGCATAAGTAGAAAGGCGTGTCGGTCATGAGTGATGAGATTGAGCTCTGTAATGACAGAGCCAAGGGAGTGATCGGTAAGTCAATTTTTTATTCATAGTTTTTTTTTCTTATGATCCAATATTCGTTTCAAGCTTATGTTAAAGATGGAATTACTCCTGTTTTTTAAATTGTTTTTTCTTGTAATTTAGACAGAGTTTAGACATCGTAGGGCCTGATAGTGGATGATTTCTTGATCACGCAGGAGCCCAGCACTCTGTTGACTCCGGAGCAGGAGCGCCTCTTCATCAGTCAAGCGTAGCTGTAGAAAGGGATACGTCTATGGTCTTCGCTCGGCCTCCTCGGTGGTGTATTATCCCAAGGAGTTGTGTTCCTCGACTAGCAAAGGCTCAAGTTCGTTTATCGCTCGAAGATGAAGATGCTGGAGGAGGAGATGGCTAGTTTAAGGACCCAGATGACGAAAATGGCATAGATGATGTTGCAATGCGTGATCAACGCTTTTGATCTTCGTCCCGACGATACTCATGATCCAAAGTCACCTCTAGTTCCAGGAGAGCAGGTTGTAGGATTTTAGATTGTGCATTTTCATGTGTTGGATGATGCATTTTGGGGATGGATGACGATTTTCATGAAAAATTTTGATACGTTGAACGACTCGTAACAATATATATTATGATTTTATTTTTTTTATGTTGGTTGTGTAGAAGTCGGCGTTGTAGAGGTTTGTGTTGTCGAGGTTGATGTGTGGAGGTTTATTACATGACTGGTTTTGGTGTTTTTGTTGTATTTCGGGATCATTGTGTGTATAGAGCAGGGAACCTATCAAACCAAGTTTTTAGTGATCTGAGACACAAGTTTAATTACCGAATCGATCGCAAATCAGTCATCGAAACAATCATAGATTGGCTTAGAAAAAGCCTCCCAGGAATAAGGTTTTGCGACCATTTCGGTTGTAATCTTAGCAACGATTTTGGTCACTATTTTGTTTAGTGATTATTTTCTTTTCAGTCATAAATTTAGTGACCTCGTAATTTTAACGACTGTGATCCATTCGATCGTTAATTTACAATTGTTTCAGTTGCTAACTTAATTAGCAATCAAACCTTTTGTGTCCACTTTTTGCAACTTTTTTTTTTCTCGTAAATCTTGTTTAGCGACGAATTCCTTATTGGGCAATCGAATTTTTCAGTCGCAAGAAGGCTGTAATTTTATAGTGATATGGCTTAAAAGATTGCAGACTAGTCCATGATTGATTTTCTGACTTAAAGATTGCTGACTAGTCCATAATTGATTTTCCTCTCTGATGTTGTATGGTGTGCCAACTGCTTGAAGACACCTTCGGATGATCTTAGTTATCACCTCAACACCACCTTCGTGTGCTTTGAAAACGTTTTCTTAGAGAAAGGCTTTTCTTAACTAAGAAAAGGCTACATGTTTTCAAGCGTCAAGTGATTTTGCTTGCATATCCTACATGCTTGAAGCCTTTTCTTGGACGTTAGCATGCATGTTTGAACTTTGTGTGTTTGTCTGAACAAATCGGACAATGGAGATGAAGAGGAGTAAAGGAGTAGACGGTAGATGACGGTGAAGATGGATTGTTGGAGTTCAAACATTAAATGAAACATGAACATCGTGTTTTCTTTCGAAGATATTGGAGTGTAACTGAATTTATTCCTTCTCATTTTTTCTGCTTTATTTGATTTTGTTTCTTGACAAGATTCATTTAAACCAAACATGAGTACACGTGTAACGTCCCGGCCAAATCCTTACTACCGGAACGTCATCAAGAACCGCTCGCCAGGCTGATAACTGGCCCCACAGACCAACACTAGTCCTTTCGGTGCGCTTTGGTCTCACTCGCGCATACCCTGAAATTGGGCTACCGAAAAGGTGCGACTTCAAGCACGACACACAGCCCCAGAACCTTCCCCCGCTAGGCGGCTGACCTGAACCTCTTGTCCACAGGTCCAGCACGCGGTCGCAGGATTGCTCTGATATCATACTGTAACGCCCCAGTCAAATCCTTGCTACCGGGTCGTCATCAAGAACCGCCCTCCAGGCTGACAACTGGCCCCATAGACCAATACTAATCCTTTCAGTGCGCTTTGGCTTCACTCGCGCACACCCTGAGAAACTTCCCAGGAGGTCATCCATCCCAGCATTACTCCACGTTAAGTACGCTTAACTGCGGAGTTCTAAAGTGATGGGCTACCGAAAAGGAAGGTACACCTTGTTAGTATAGATAGTACTATCAAACCATTTAAGCATTTTCTTGGGGTATTACAACACGACAATTGTGTTTAGATGACTAAGGTACAAAAAAAATTGAATGGTAAACGGAACATGACCATGGTGTTTAGGTAATGTAACGTCCCGAAACTCCATAGATCCCAAATATTATAATTAAGCATTACTTAAACAAATCCCAAGTATACAAAATCACGTTACAGTAGAAATAGGCCCTTAATATTCATAAATGACAATCATTTGGCAGGATCATTCTCAAATATAATAATCCAATAATCTCAATCTTTTCACGATCCATTGAGGTTCCGCTATGCACTCTAATACCATTCTCTCTCAAATTCACCTAAATCATTTTTAATAGAGCACAAAAGAAAACACAAAATAAGTGAGGGCAATCTCAGTAATGATCTTAATGGCAAGAGTGGCAAAAAAACTAAAACAATAAAATCAAGCTCAGTTTTTTGAGCATATCACGATGAGTGATATAGATTAACCTCCATATTTATATGGTCACTGTTTAAGTGCATATCGATTAATCTTCATATCAACTCATTCTATCAATCACAACCTATTTCACACAAGGAATAACTTTTAGTATTCGGCGTATCCATGAATATACTTTCTCACTCAATAACTCGATAAATAGCATAAAATTTGTCAATTACAGGATACCGAATCAAATATATCGAGTCAATTGACGACAAAACCCAATTGTTGAAATAGGCCAAATATGGAAAGAAACCATTAGGATCACGTACCTAATCAAAACCGATGAGTTCACATGGATATGCCCAAAACCCAAGACCTACTCTTGTTTGAAAGTTGGAGCTCTCTGCTCTTTCGTGCTCACTAGAACATAAAAGGTGACCAACTAAATTCCCCTCTAATCATTGGCCTTCCTCTAAATCTCTTTTGAGTTCACCATCACCTCTCCCCTGAATATCTCTTCAAATTGTCTATGCCTCTCTCTCTTCACATTCATATTATTTTCCTCCTATGGTTTCACGGCTTTCGCCTAAACCTTATCTCGGCTGAATCTATTCCTCATGTTACCCATCTCTCCCTCATGTATGCATGTAAACAAACACCCATTGAAATGACACCAACACAACAACTGACCATCCTTTTCTTTTCTTGTTTTTTTTTTTTTTTTTTTTTGTTTTACTTTGGGTAATGTCTTTTTTTTCCCTCTATTTCTTATTCCCATAATTATCTCACCACTAGTGCAATTTTAGTACTACTAGCTGCACCATAAAAGAGCTCATTTCAAATATGAAACAGTTTATACTTATATTTCTGTGACAGAACTCCTCGTATAAGCATACACAAAATTACCATCATAATTTGTCCCTTTCTTATTCTTTAAACATAAGGTTATAATAAATAATATAAGTTGTACATCATACTGCTCTAATATAACCCAAAGCATCCGAGAAGTAAGAAAGTAATGCAACTATTGACTTATTATGAAGAAACTAATTTTTGAGGTCGTTACAGGTAAGCATAGGAAAAAGAGGGTAAACAAAACATGATCATCGTGTTTAGGAAAAATGGGGAAAAAAAAAATAGTCATGTCCTTCGGGATTATTATACTAATCACGTTGATCGTTTTTGTTATCCTTTAACCAAAAAAAAGTGATGATTTTTTCATTGAACATGAGGTTCGTGGTATGGATAATTACACGAAATTTGTGATCCACCTCCCAAAAAATGCAATCATAATGTCCCATTTTTTATTTTATTTTTTTTGTTTTAAGACATATTTTATCAATTATTTTCTCTATCCTAATAAACATGTGATTTTTTTATTGGGTTGTTCCAATTTATTTACAATGTTTTCAATTATGGTAAACTTTTCTCATAAAAAATAGCAAAACAATCACTTTCTACTATTGTATACTTTACTACCTCTTCTCTCTGCTACATTAAACCCCACTATCACTAAAAAATTATTTTTTTTTATTAAAATTCATAAAATTTAAAACGCATTCAAAATTTCGTACCAGATCAAATAATTGTATGTAAATTGAACGGAGAAATTATTTTTTTAAGAATTTTTATCATATAAATCCCTTAAATCTTCTTTAATTTCAAATAAGTCCCTCTTTATAATTTCAAATTACTTCCTCGAATGCTTATTTACGAGACAAAATGATCCGTACAATGCAAATCTTCTTTAATTCTTGCTCCAATATAATTGTGATATTTCAAGAATACCGTATTTAATTTATTCATATTTTTCGATAAAATAAATAATGATTTAAAGAAAATAATAATAAAACAGAATTATTTTGTTTAAAATATAAATATTTACGAGAATCTATTAGAATTATAAAATTTTTAAGACAAGAATTGGATTATTCTATCCTATACATAACAATTCAAAAAAAAAATTAGAATTATAAAAAATTAAGAGAATTATTTAAAATTAATGAAGATTTAAAGATTTATATATATGTGATAATAGTCTTTTTTAAAATATCATTATTCATCTTAAAAATCCACAACTCCGTTGTCTTTCCCATCGATTATCCACTTCCATACTCCCTAGCAGCACACCGAAACTCTCTCCTATTCCCCTGCCTCTCGCCCCCTCACCATGCACAGAACAATGAGCCGCAGTCTGCTCTCCCACTTTCGCCTTCACCCAATCCCAATCCCAAACCCGTCTCCTCCTCGCCTCCCGCTCTCCCCGTAACCCTCTCAACCTCCTCGTCTTCAATCCCCAATTTCATCGATTTGACTCACATTGTTTTTGTTTTGCGTCTCAGGTCGGCGGTGGCTAGGTTCCGGAGCAGATGCAGGAAAGCGAAAGCAGCCGCATTGAGTAGCGGTGTCTGCTGCTGCAGCGGCTACGCTCCGTCTCCAGTTTCGGAGACGACCTCGACGAGTGCTGTAAGGTAAAATGGTGGTTCTGTGGATGCTGCAGGGTTTGGTTTGTGTTCGATTCGGTGGATGGGACGTTTCGGTTATTATAATTGAGATTATGTTGGTGTTGTTGATTTTTGTGTGAGATGTGATGAGTTTGGGGAATAGGGATTATTTTTGGTGTAGTGTACAATTCATGTGCTTTTTTAGTTCTCATCTTGAAGATTCGATGGATGGGGTTGAATCGATGTAGTGGGATACTAGTTTGGATTTTCGTTGTTAGTTCGCTTGGTAATAGAAGGCGGTAATCAGTATCGTTTATTTATTGTCACTAATTGTTTGTAATGGTATGGAAGGAGCATATTTTTGATAAAGCTGTAGTTTTTATTGTCGATTTAGAGTGCTATGAGTGGCAAGTTTTTGTTATTCTCTGTCTTTGGGATTAGCATTAGTGTTTTTGTAAGAGAGAACATGAAATGAAGCTAATCCATTGCACAATTCAGCTATGAACATCAGGGTTTTGAGGTCAAGGTTAAGTTTTTCGTTTATTAGCTGTGACATGGAGGGACTAATTCAATCCTAGTGAAGATATGACAATAGGTCGAGTCACCTGATTGACTTGCTTCACAGCTGTCCGATAGAATGGGCTTGTTTTTTGTGATATTGCTTTGTGTTGGCTGGTATCATGGCCAAACTTGTAACGTGAAACAGCTTAATTAGAGGAATGGTCCGCTATATCCTACAGTATGTTAGATTTTTCATTTTTCATTTTTCATTTTGCTTTTTTTTTTTTTTTTTTTTTTGCAATGATTTATGATCAGTCCGGATTGGATATGATAGTGAATGAGTGATTATTTTTTACTGTTATAAATGCAAATTTACATCATTCTTGTATAAACGATCAACTCAATTGACTTCTTGAACTACAGAAAGCGTGTCGTATCGGGAGTTCAGCCAACGGGATCCTTACACCTTGGAAACTACCTTGGAGCGATAAAAAGCTGGATATCTCTTCAGGTTCTCCTATTATGTAATTTTACTTTTTCTGCATTTGACACTTAAATGGTACTTAAATTGAAAGATGTGAAAGCCTTTGATCTTTTGGCTTTTCAACAAGCTCTATCCTGTTCAAGTTTTTCTACGTCATTGATCTTCATGTTTTAGAGTCCAATGAGCCATGGTTTTTGTCAAGATTCTGTCATTTTGCCGTATATCATAAAAAAGATTATGAATTTACCACCACTGACCTCCAAACAAGGATGTATTGGATTCTCTTAAGCCCCAAAGTCAATGTGTAGTCGACTCGTTCAAAATGAATAAATGCAGCATGCCGTAGTACAACTCTATGTCGAGCTGCAATATTAATTTCAAGTTTTGAATGTAACTGGACTTTTTTCTTTGTTCTAAATGTTGTAGTGTTTCTGGTTCATTCTTTGCCTCTTCTTAAATATAGCCATCACTAACAAGGTTGACATGAATTATGGTACATAAATGACACAGTTTTGAAGTGCTAACACGTTCCTCTTGTTTGCACTTGCAGGACTGCTACGAGACTTATTTCTTTATTGTTGATCTTCATGCGGTATGATCCAGTGGAGTCTCTTCCTATTGGATTCAAACATAGAGAATTTTAGATATCTCATCAACTGAGTCTGGTGGATAGAATTAATGAGTACCACATTTTTACATTTTTGCACTTCCAAATACTTGCAAATAAAAAAGATATCAAAGACTGGATAAGTTCTGGGTTCATGCTTGTAGGACAATGCATTGCTTTTATGATTGCATCCATTATGTTGCCTGCTGTTGTTGTTTTACTTGTCTCCATGCCATGATGCTGCTTGAGATATTGGATGAGGGTTTCCTTCATTCATGTTCACTTAGAATTGAATTCTTCTTATCTTTCATAGACAAACCAACTGTTTAGACACTCTATAGTTTCTGAAAGGTTTCCTACCTTAACGTGTAATTTGCAGATTACCTTGCCCTATGATGTACAAAAACTATCAAAATCAACAAGGGATACTGCAGCCACGTATTTGGCATGTGGCATTGATCCGTCCAAGGTAGAGCCGTATGTTTTGTTTGGATTTACTTATTAATCTTATGATGTAGAAAGAATGAATAAAGAGACTCGTCTTTCTGCAGGCTTCAGTTTTTGTTCAGTCACATGTTCGTGCCCATGTGGAACTGATGTGGTTGCTAAGTTCCGCAACACCGATTGGTTGGCTCAACAAAATGATTCAATTCAAAGAGAAATCCCGCAAAGCTGTATGTAAATCAACCTCCGTTCCCATCAAGACTGGTTATGCTCTTCTCCGTGATAGTTGCTATCTTCTCCACTGAAGGCTGATTATGTTATTATGAGGAATATAGGAAGTAGACTAATTGGAGTTGTTACTCGGTTACTTGGTAGTTCTATGAAATAGACCACTCGATTGGTTTGGTATAAGAAAGAGGGACCGATCACCCGCCAATTTTGTTTAGCATTGTCCATATGAAAGTCCTGAACGATTTGAAGAATATCGAAACACACGAAATCGAAAGACAAGAAGAAACACCCAATTTACGTAGGAAGCTCGAGAAGCGGGAGAAAAACCCGCACCCACCAGAAACCTATTGGTTATCACTAATGTGAAGAAGAGTAGATACAAGAGCGGTGGCTATCACTCGTTACAACGAGAATCATTTCTCATACGAGCATATATATAGCAAAAACCCTAATCTCCTAACATGAGTCGAGTCCAAAACTCACATAATACATAAACGCAGGCCTGCATCATATTAGACAACCTGTTTAGGTGTGATATGTCCTAATCTGCCCCCGGACCCCGGCTGAGTCCGCGTGGCGCATAAGTCTTTTGATCTCGTGAAGTATTTGACAACCTCAACAAGTCCTGGAGGCTTTATGCTACTTTTGGGTGAAAGAGTAATTTGTGCAAATTCTTCAATGACCATTGGTAATGTGTTATTTGGATATCAGTGTTGCCTATTGCAATTTCATACAAAATATGTGGAATAAATCTACATATACATGTTATAACCAATTAAAGTAAAATTTATCTACTGCCTAAATCATTTATGACTTCTATTTTGGTTTGCAGGGAGACGAAAATGTTGCTGCAGCACTTCTGACGTATCCGGTTCTTATGGCTTCTGACATCCTTTTATATCAGGTGATTTTCAACCATGAGAAGTCCTCCTTGCATTTGGAGTGAGATATAGAGGGCTGTATTCATGTGCGTTTTACGCTGATTTTAGCTGGAGTTTGAGGCAGGACTACAATTGGAAAGTCTTCGAGAAATTGGAAATGCTAAGCTACTCGTTGCACTGAAACATTATTGTGACAATATTTTGCTTATAGAAAGGTCCTTCAGAAGTAAATTTAGATTAACACTTGACAAATACAACAGTCTTTTAGTGAGTTCCTCCCTAACCAAGCAGTTAGCAGCTCCTTTTTGTGTTTGAACTCTATAGTTTGTAATGTCCAAGGTTGATGTTTTCAGTCATGAGACAACCGAACTTGTACTTATCCTATCTTATCCAATTCTGTCCAAACTACCCAAGCATAACAGCAACGAAGTGTTCATGAAATTCTAGTCTTGGGATGGGCCTTGAACATGTCTCTGTGTTACCTTGGAAGCCATATCTAATGATATCTTTATGTTCATGCTTTTTCACATTGATTTTTCCTGAACATGCATAATTCTTATTCATTGCAGCATGCTTCTGCAGTCTGATTTTGTCCCGGTTGGCGATGATCAAAAGCAGCACCTTGAGTTGACACGAGAGATTGCTGAACGTGTTAATAACCTGTATGGTGGAAGGAAATGGAAGAAAATGGGAGGGTATAGTTGAAGCTCGCTCTGACTTTGATACTCTATCTGTAAAGTAACCTGAATTTTGTTTAAATTTTTCATTTATTCGTAATTCAATCACAGATCTGTTATATTTGTAGGAGAGGAGGCACGATTTTCAAGGTACACATTGTTTAAATTCTTGTCATTTCATTAATTGTTGATTTACTTTCCTTGTATGTTTATCCTTTTTTCTTATAAGCCCCTTGTTGATGCTCTTAAGCTAAGTCAATTTGATTTACATGAGAATATTTATCTAACTTGGATAATTCTGTTGTTACAGATACCTGAGCCGCTTATTCCCCCTGCAGGAGCCCGGGTTATGTCCTTGACTGATGGCAGTTCTAAGGTTCATGATTGCTTAGTAACTTCTATTATTGAACTGTCCATAGCTTCCTGGCTAAAAGATATCCGTATTACTGCCAAATTGTAAATACAGTAGGGTCTGGATCACATTTGTAGCCCAACAATGAAAAATATTTCCTTTACGGTGATTCATGTTTCTCTTCTCGTGGACCCCCCTTTACCAGTAAAAATTTAATTATTGTTCTGTAGAGTATTATGATTTTCGGAAAATAATATTTTATGATGGATGTGTGGATTCCTACGGTTGTGGCTCTTACCTATTCATTACTTTCCTTTGTACACTTATATGACATACTCACTTATATGGTATAAATAACACTATCGTAAAGTCTCCCTTTTCCACTGACAAACAGTAACGTGTGTTTTATGTTCTCATGAACTCTCTACTTTGTGTAGATGTCCAAATCTGCTGATTCTGATCTGTCAAGGATCAATCTTCTGGATCCAAAAGATGTAAGTTAGTTAGAGTGCATCATTGTGTTTGTCTGTTGTGCAATCTGACTCATTTGATGGTTATTTGGATCCTTTCTTCCATGTATGGTCTCATACTCTCATTGGTATGCAGTTGTATTCATTGATAGAAGACATCATTCACATGATCTGCCCCTTATTTTCATCCAACTATCCAAGTACTATATTATAGTTTATTCTTCTCCTAGTTTCAACCAGTAGACTCTGTGTCATGCAGGTTATAGCAAACAAGATTAAACGGTGCAAAACTGATTCGTTCACAGGGTATGCTGTTGATCTCGTCACTTATCTCTTAACTTTGAGTTTCCCTGGACTGATGATCTAAGGAAAGATAGCTAGAGAAAGGAGATAAAGAAAATATGAGTATGAAAGTTTCGGGAATTAGAAGAAGGGAAGGGCATGACAAGCCAAGGGATCGTAGAGAAGAGCAACAATGCTTTTCTTCCAATATTTAATTACAACGGCAAGAGGGGAGAGAATTGGTACCTATTTGGGCACCAAAATAAAACACTAAGATAGGTGCTATAATTGAAATATTACACACAGATTACAATATACAATGAATAAATATCTAAATATAGAACGTGCAACACACAACAAGCCACTGTAATTATTCTGTTAGATCAGCATCAGTCTCATCCTTGACCCTATATATCATCTTTGAATCAACTCTTCTTGAATTTATATGCAGAACATGATCCTAGCTGTTGAGCTATTACAGCTCAAGTCCAAGCTATGTAGTTCTCAATCTCGAGGTCGTTGGGATCAACATGAGTTAAATATTAGATGCTTTTGATACGGACCCTAGTTAGTTTGTCGAAGTCCTCATGAACAGAATGTTGGATTCCATGGATGATTGTGAAGACACTCGTTGCTGATTCCTAGGATAAGAGATTGTAGATGCGATTGAAGCTTACTCTGTTAACTATGCACCGAAAAAAAAAATGAAGAATGATAAATATTGTTCCTGGGTGAGCCCTCAAAAGGAGGAGACACCCACAATATCCCATTGGATGGAGAGCTTATTGTTTTCCCTGAAACACTAGCCTCCATTAGATTATCTTATTTCTGATGCCCCTCATTGATTAACTTGTCAAATGACAGTATGGTACCGAGGACCATATTAGCTTTCGATAAAACCATCTCAGCATTTGACCTGTACTGGAGCCATGATATGCATCGTACCTCATCATCTTTCGAGGGGACAACTCCTGAACTTGGGAGAGCCATTTGTTTACAACATTGGACCTTACTGCTTGTTCCATGTTAGTTACTAGTATTTAGTAAATAGGATTCAGGCAGGACTGAAAAATTTCTGCATGCATTGAAGCATATGTTGACAATCTAGAGAGGCCTGAATGCAGTAATCTTGTTCCACTTGTTTCTTGTACATTTGCCCTGCATTTAATTAGCTCTTCCTTTGAATGTCTGCAGCCTGGAGTTTGACAATCCAGAGAGGCCTGAATGCAATAATCTTCTATCTATTTATCAGCTTGTTTCGGGAAAGACAAAAGAGGTAGGAGTTGCATTTGTTCTCAAGTCTATGAACTGGTCATGGTGAATATGTTGGTCATCTGCAACATGACATGTTGCTGAATATGTATCCAATTGACATTCTGAGTTTTGTTGAGTAAAACTAAAAATGCATCCGGTTGTGCTGAACTGATGTCATTTCCATGTTATGTTTGCTAAAGTACACTTCTTTTGTTGCAGGCTCTGTCACAAAATCCGCTAACAATTGGGGAAAAATACGAAAAAACCGTGGATTATTGATTACGCGCACCGAATCCGAATTTTTCATAAGAAATGCGGTTAATTCAGGAAAAAAAACTTAATTCGCGTTTAATTTGTAAAATTCGTTTAATTCGGGAAAAAAATGGATTTTAAACAAAACAAGAAAATTTTTAAGAGAAAAAATAACAAAAATGTAAATGATATGTTATCTAGTTAGTACTTGAGAACCAACCCATTTGTTATCACTTTTGGTTGTATTTGATTAACTTATCTTTATTTGTATCAACTGTTTGTTTTTTTCCTGTATAAATCCCGTATTCTGATTTTTCCCCGTATAAATTATCGTACTGTTCTAATTGCATATTTATCCTTCCGTTTTTTGTCATGATTCTTTCCTTTTTTTTCGATGTTTTCCGTATTATATTATTTCCAAATTAATCCTGTATCCGTGCTTTGTTACTATGGTTGCAGGAAGTCGCACTTGAATGCCAAAGTATGAACTGGGGAACTTTCAAACCGCTCCTGATGGATGCTTTGGTTGATCATTTACAACCCATCCAGGTTACTTCTGCTAAAGCTAATATGCTTGCAAATTAAATAATATGATTGATCAATACCAATGTTTTCCTTTTTCTTCCAAGGCTTGTATCTCATTAGGTGGGATCAATTACATGGATTGGTCTATCATTTTGTGAACTAGATGTAATTCACTTTTCTGCTGTTTGTCTGCTAACAAAATGTACTGGGATAAAGCGATCAACCTCAGAAGTTTTTTAGTTGACCAGTATCTGTGTGGATTTCTGTTGATGTTCAACTTAAGATGTTCAAATCTCTAGAAATTAAAACATGCCTGATTAAAGAGTGTTTTTGCTGCTTCAGGTTCGCTATGAAGAAATCATTTCGGATCCAGCTTACCTGGACGGTGTCCTTGCAGATGGTGCTGCAGGAGCTGCAAGCATTGCAGATGAAACCATTAGAAATGTTTATCAAGCGATGGGGTTCTTGCAGCGATGAGTAGATTGATGGATTTCCTTGAAGATTTGAAGCCAAATGTTACTTACATTATTTCAAATGAAAACAAGTGGTCAATTTTTTCCGACTGCCCTCGGCAAGGACAGTCTATTTTTTCTCCCCTATATTTATATTTATTGGTGTGTCAAAATGTTTATATTTATTGGTTTCCAAAAAAAAAATTGTTCAGAATTTAGGTAACCATTGTAACCTCATTTCATTTTTTCCTGTGATTTTGAAGCGGTTCATACATTCTTTACCCTTTGAAGAGATACAAAGAGGGATTCCCCCTGGTGAAATAAAGCAACATTTTGGTCGGACTATTATTTGTGTGTTGGTTTTTTGAACTATGGACCCAGCTTGTGCTTTGGTGGTGGTAATCAATCTTGCAGGTGATCTCTCTGGTCACTTGTTG
This sequence comes from Drosera spatulata, assembly GCA_035668315.1. NCBI lineage: Eukaryota > Viridiplantae > Streptophyta > Magnoliopsida > Caryophyllales > Droseraceae > Drosera > Drosera spatulata. The sequence continues at coordinate 54,048 of JAOVYX010012050.1, forward strand.
ATAATGACTAGCAAGATGTGGATGTGTGTTTAATTATTTTTAATAATTTGGTAATATATCTATCGAAGTGAAATTTAATCTGTGTCATGAAATGATCAAATATTTTTTTAGAAAATTATAATAAAATATTAATAATAATTTAAATTATATATTTTAATTTGATGTTAGTGATAGAATTATTTTTACATCATTAAAACAATAAAAAAACGGAGGAAGTGGGAGTAATCAGACGATGGACGTGCAATAGCAACCTGGATAGCCGAAAAAAACAACACAATCAATTGCTCCAGGCCCTAATCCTATATCTATCCACGAAAAGGCCGCAAGATACAGTGTATATGCGTTACCTTACATGTTGGACTCGCCCCCATTGAGCAGGCGCCCCACATCAGTCAAACTCTCACGAAGATTAATTGCACCACTCGCCCTCGAGTATATAAATACACTGTCTCCCCAACACCTGTTTCACCTTTGAATTTTTCTCACGTGAAATCGTTTTTGGAAAGCGATTTTTTTTTATAGAGAAAAATTATTTTAAGAGTAAGCGATTTTAAACTAACCAAAATTGTTATTAGGAAAAAACGAGTCCATAGACTAAATTATTTTTCGAAAAAGCGATTTTTAGTCTACAAAATCGTCACTCCAAGAGACTATTTCTTAAGGTATGCCATCTAAGCACAATAGGTATTTTGTTGCTTTTTTGTGTGAATCATATATTGGGTAAAAAATGACATTACTAAAATTGTGAGTATGAGATAAAATTAATGGACGGAATTAGTCTTAAAAAAATTATATCAAAAAAATAAAATAAAACATAGACAATGACATAAAAAAAGTTTGCAACTTCATTAACAAATTATTATTATTATTATTGTTGTTGTTGTAGTTGTTGTTGTTGTAGAAAGTAAAGATTTATATTATATAAGAGAAAAAATTATTAAAAAAAACTCCTAATATATTTGGTTGCTCTACACTTCCAGTTGAGCTAGCAAGCTTAAACCAGAGGAACCAATGAATTCTAAGCCTGCGAGACCCGAGTCTAATGCAGGAAACAAGAATCCAAAGACCCTCTAGCCTCACTTGAAGTCAAACTGGACAACCTTACACCCAAGACAACCAGTTCCAATACACACCATTAGCAGGAACAAGAAAATATACATAGGCCTAACACATAATCCAACTAACAAAGATCAAGGCCTTTCATTCTCAGCAAAGCAATCTGCCATGTGACCTCGGCTACATTCTGTGGCACAAACCGTTCATGCTTGAAAACAACCGCATTCCTTAAATTGATTTAAGGAAGTACGTTGTTTAATTACAAAGATATATTTTTAAAGTACGTTAAAATGTTTAAAATAATTTTATTTAAAACAAGTACTTGTAAAAACTAAAACAATTTAAATTACATGCAACCTATTTCAATCGTTACCAAGACCACTATACTAACATGCATATTATAAATTCGAGTTTAACAAATAACGCTAACAAGATTATTTATCTCACGTCAATTTAAGCCCATCACGTCTCACACCCAAACATACATACAAGTTTTCAACTTATTTATTATGCCTATAACCTTCCGATTCAGGATGTTGCAGATGCGCATGGATATTGGCCGAATTCATTGGTTGGATACGTGTTAGGGGAGAGGATGCCATGCAGGGCTTTGTTTCGAGGAACTGGAAGGGTATTGCCATGATAAGTTGGTGGGAAAGTGGGTTATCCAATCAAAATGGTCAGTCTACAGTCTTTGTGGATGTTGATACCTCGGTTGAGGTTATTGACAGCTTCTCCTCGTGGTCCAGAAGGGGAGATAATAATTCAAGAGGTGGAGTATGAATAGCTTCCAGTGAAGTGTACGAGATGCTCTCTATGGGGTCATAGGGCCTCTTCCTACAATAAACTTGTGAAGAAGGTTCAGAAATGGGTTGAGGAACCTAAGGTTATACGTGATGTCGGAACAAAGGAATGCCCTCAGCTGGACTGTTCTTCTGGAACCTAAGACAAGGCTGCTGTGTGCTCTCAGGTGCATGGTTCTTCTGGTCTTCGTGTTAGCTCCTCAGGTGGAAATGATGAATAGCAGATAGTCCACTCTAAGAGAAAGGGAAGGGTCAATTTGTTTAATGTCCTACAAGACGTGATGTGATTTTTGGAGGTACTTAGAAGATGATAGCAAGCTGGAATATAAGAGGTCTAAATAGACCTGAGAAGCAATAAGGGGGCTTGTGGCAAAAAAAACAATGTGACTCTCTTTGATGGCTTGATACTCTAGTTAAATTTTCTAAGACTAAAAAAGTCCTTAAAAAATATTTCAAGAACTGTGAATCTATCATGAATTATGACAAGACACATAATGGGAGAATTTGATGGATATGGGACCCTAATATTTGGGATGTTAGCATGGTTAATGTATGTAATCAGTTTATTCATTGCCATGTGATTAGTAGAGTTGATTGGGATAATAGGTCACCTTCATTTAGGTTGACGGTGGTGTTTCAAATCCGCGTTCGTCTTCGCGTCCTTTCCCGCGTGACTTTTCAGCGTAGCGTGTTCGTGTCTCCTCCGTGTCTGGATTTGGCTTATAAAAGGAGAGGATTGGTGGAGATGGAAAGACAGAGCAAGAGAGACGCAAGGAGAAGAGGGGAAAGGCAGAGAAAGGAGAAGGGGATCTGCAGGAGAGGAAGAGGAAGAGAAGAGAGGAGAAGGAGATAAGGGATAGGAAACCCTATTCACATATATACACAAAAACATATTGAGGGTTTAAGGGATTTGTTTTAGAGATTATTATCTCTATCCCTTATTGTGAGATTCTCAATATTTTGAGTGTAACTTCTTTTGTATTTCTCTTTGATTAGTGGATTCTTCGTCGTCGTCGACCGCCCGTGGTTTTTTCCGTAAGGGTTTCCACGTAAAAATCTTTGTCTCATTTAATTTTACGTCTTTATTATTGTTTATGTTTATAATTAACGGACTCGTTCGTAACAATTTATGCACGTAATGATAGAGTGGCAAGAAGCAGGATATGGACTGACCTGGCTACTATGGTACCTAATATTTCCTGACTGATCTTGGGGGCTTCAATGCATTCTTGAGGTACAGGAGAAATGTGGTTATCATGGAGTACAAACTGATCCTTGTGAGGATTTGGCTTTTGGGGTGGAATTTGCAGGTTTGGAGGATATTAAAAGCTTAGGTTGTTTCTTTACTTGGTACAACCAACAGGATAAAGCCTCTTGGATCAGAACTAAACTTGACAGGGCTATGACCAATGAAAACTGGTTTGACACTCGTGCTGGAGCAGAAGTTTTCTACGATAAAGCTGCAATTTTAGACCACTCTTCTTTTTTGGTGCGATGGCAGCCATGGGTTTAAAGGAGGGGATCCTTTAGATTTCTCAGTAATTGGTCAGTCCATTCAGATTTCTCAAGCATTGTAAGATTTGCATGGAACACTCCTATCATAGGTTGTGGTATGTTTCGAGTGGTGTCTAAGATGAAGCTGGTTAAGCGTGGGTTGAGAGATCTGCATCATAGCATGCCTGGTAATATATCTCAGTGTGTGGATTTAGCATCTAAGAAGGTGTCTTGCTTATAGAAAAAGCTCCTTGACAATTTCAGTAATGAGGTGAGGAAGTAGATTGCTCAGCCGCATCCCGAGTCTTGACGTGGTGTTCGAACTTTCCCGACGTGCCGACGAAGACCGAGGCAAGCCTCAGACTCGCTCACACTGCCCACAAGCTATTGTTCATGCTGGCCAGCTAGTGTGGACGATCGAACCCGAGCTAGTTGTTACGGCGTCGTCACTTGTCAGTACAAGCTTTGAGCTTTAGACCCTTTTTGATGATCTGGGTGTTTTCGTTGCTTGTTAGATTGGCTTGATTGAAATAATGGATGGATTTCCAGGTTCTGATCATTATACTCTATCCTAAATATAGATAACTTAATGTTAGACACTTGACTAGACTATCATGCTACTGTCAGTCAGACCAACAAATCATCTAGCGTAGTTAGGCTCTTGACCTACTTGTTGCATGCTTGATAAGTAATTGGTTCGATCAGTAGCTATCAAAATGCTGATTTGCTTGATTTTTATCTTTATTTGGCTAGATTTGACCTAATCAGTTTAGGAAAAGCTAAATGAATCAATCAATAATATTTAATCGATTAAGAAATATATTTGGGTTGTTTTATAGCCCTCAAGTTGGAATCTTAACTACTCTTACATAGACTAAGAAAAAATAATACAAAATCACCTAAAGTTCATCTTAGAAAAATTGGCCATAAAATCTGAAAAATTACAAAATCCTTAAACGAAATAATCGGCATTGACTAAAATTCACACCTAGGTGAATAAATCGATAGAAACCATCCAAATTCACACTTATGTGAATAAAATTTTAAAAATCCATAAAAATAGGTTGGTTAACATTTAAAGGACTTTTAGAGCCCAACTTAAACCCATCATGTAGTATCCAAAAATTTCGTACTTTAAAAAAAATACATTAAATGCGTATATAAATTTCGTTATTTAAAATATATGTAAAGTACTTACATTATGAACGCGCGAATAAATGTAATGAATGAATAACGTTAGAATATTATAACGTAACGAGTGACGATATATCGAACAAATAAATAGAACGAATAGATAACGTTATAACGCGCGAGTAAAGATAACAAATAAAAAACGTTATGACTAACGATACGTTATAGCATAACGTTATAACGTTAGGAATATCATGTGTCAGAGATAACCATTTTAATCCCATAAAATTTATATTATTAAATAAAATACGATAATAATATTTTTGGGATAATTAATTCGACACGAATTAATTAACAAGAAGACCAATATTATAAAGATGGGATAAATAACAGTGATATAAACTTAATGAGGATATATTTTACCCTCCGCGTACTTTGCAGTACCTTTTTTCCCGTTTGCACTCCATTTCCCCGCACGTCCAAACATTCTGACTGTCCTATCCTATGCGTATATTTACCTTAAAGGACACCAAAATTCACTTCTCCCGTTCCTATTCATCTTCTTCTTCCCTTCCTCATCCCCGCGCAACACCAAACCAAACCACTAAACACCAAACACCTCGGCCACCGTCATCGAACACCATCACCGCCACCACACCTCCACGGTCACCAACACCATCATCGTGCCGACACCAACACCAAACCATCATCTCATCGCGAAACATCATCTCCGGTCACCATCACCAACATCCCAAACGTCACGCCATTATCCTCCTCCCTGGATCATCATCGATCTCCCCAAGCAGCAAGGAAACAGCAGTGAAGCTGCCTCTCTCCCCTCACACCATCACGCTGCTCTTCTTTGTTGAATCAACCACCATGAAAACCACCATCACAGCGTCACGGCTCTAGCCATCTCGTCACCACTAGATCGTCACCATTATCCTTCCCAAACTATCCGAAGACGAACCAGACAACAAGAACTGCGCAACCTCCCTTCCCCCTCATCTTCAACCTCACGCCACCACCACACCATCGATCTTATCCCATCAACCACTACAAATCGACATCGCCATCACTTCTAGAGGTCTCCGACGATCATCAGGAGCTTCCCCACGACTAGAAACAACCACCCCGCAGCCCGCTTGATCCCCCTATGAGGCACCATCAAGAAACGCTTCACTAAGAAACTTTCGGCGTCTTTTCGGCCAAAATCCAACGGCCAGCGAGGTGAAGCGTCTTGATGACGTTGGGTGTTATGGGTTTTGAAGTTTGAATGAAAACAAGCTTTGTAACGCCTTGTCGAAGCTTTCCAGCGACATTCTGACCACTTTTTCGACCATCGATAGTGACGGCGATGGGGACAGAGCAGTGGTGAAAGTCGGACAGTAAGGTGGTGACCTTTCGCGTCGAAGGTTCTAAGGTTTTTAAAGGTTTTTTTGACCCTAAATAAAACTAGGGTTAATCATGATTCAAAGGGAACCTACGCCCTCTCGATCCGTCTCGTGCTTAATATTTCATCAATATGATGTGTTATAATGGTTATGATGAGAAGGGTACCGTCAGGAGCGATGATATGCTTGTTTGCTTGGTTGATGCGTTAAGGCGATAACGGAACTAGGGCTTCGATAATATATGCATGGGTGCATGCATGGGCACATGCGGATGTTAATTAATGCTAATTATGATTCCAAAATACCATGGACGAACTTCATTATATATGTGTGTGCTTGGTGTGGCGATACGATGAATTATACTTAATCAAGAGATTTATGTATTAAAAAGATACTAACTATACTATGAGGGGATCGGCTATAAAAACAAGGCTTGACATTAGGATCGAGATCGGGGATGATTATTTTGCATGTTTGATATGTGATGTGGGGTATTGGGATTGAAATGGGATAGGATACGCACCATTATAACATATATATCCTCTCGGAAAATAAATAAGAACGATCTCTAAATGCTTAAATAAAAAGGACACGAGAACGTATTGCTTGGTTTCATTATCTTGATGATATGAACTAACGAAAAACGAATAAAACAATATATATGTATCCCTGAGTTATGAAGGTCGAGCATTGCGTGTCCATTCTTGGATCTGTTGGATCATTAGTCGTTCTCCTTGAAAATGTTATGAAAGTTAAGCATGGAGTCCCTTTCTGGATTTGATGTGACCATTTTTATATCCTTGGAATTGTCATGAAAAAAGTCGAACTTGATGTCCCTTCTTGGATCCATTGGGATCATTCATTGATTCTGTAATTAAGCATGGATGGCTGTGAAAACGTTATTCTTTGAGTCATCGTCACGAGTGAGGAAACTAGTTAGGGAGCGGTGGGCATCTCCCATCCCATTAGCATGCATGCAACGGTTTCGACGCCGTCGTGGCGGGGCTACTGGTTACTCTCTGCACGAAGGTCCAAATTATCTCAATGCAGGCGTATGATGTCTTATTGAAAGCGCACATCAGATGTAAGGCGACGTACGAAATATGCAAGAGCGGAAACATAATCTCATGGGTAGCCCAGCTGAGCCTATCATGTCTTTAGAGATATCTTTCAGTCGAGTCGTAGACTCGGGATAATAAGAATAAAAAGACATAAAGGATATAAAGACATATAAATGCAAGTACTGTTTGATATAGCGTCCATATTTTCTATAAGTTATCAAAATATTTTACTGGGACTCATCGATTCGTCATAGTCAGAGAAGGACCCTGCAAACGAAACTCATATACTCTAGGTTACTGAGTTTTATACTCACGGATTATGTTTTTCGTTTGCAGGTAACCAACAGGTTGATGACAGTGTGGATTAGAGTGAGGATTGCATGCATTTAGTTACCTCACGTACTTATGCAATAATGTAACATAAACCTATCTTGGCTCATTAGCGCACTAGGACTTGTAATATAAGAACTTGTTATAAGTTAGATCATAGTATGTATCTTAACCAAACGGGTATTCGATACTCGTACTTATGGAATAAAGTCAGAGCATGACCTAATGATGATGTACAGGTATATTTCTTTGAATCTCTATACCTCTAAATCAGCCCGTGTTACTTGATCCTATCACGGACTGGGTCTGAGACGGCATAACATCCCCGCGTCGTCAAGGCGTGGAGGACGGGGCGTTACACATCAGGATACAACTAGTATTAAAATCGAACGACGGAGAACTTCCTAAATTCAAAACTAAACATGGTCTGATCCCCTTGTATATGTAAAAAACCTTAATAGAAGGTTCGATCATAATCTTTAACTACGTGATGACCTGATTATAGAATCCGTCTAATATGTAGGCAACCGTCTATCGGTTCAATCACACACACACATATTTTCTATTGTCTAACCTGATTGACCAGGAAAAGATGAATCATTCAAGGAAGATAAGGTTATTCAATGTGAAACTTTCTAAAGTAGAGATCGTGCTGATGCAGGGGTGATGGGTGTGATTGTGCAAGTGGCCGAAGCAACCATTATATCACTTAACCTAGCTCACGGGTTCAAAAATCTTATAAGTTGGTTCCATCCTTATCCAAGTGATGCTTCTGCGGGATCAACCCTTCCTAGTTGGAACATAATTAGGTGGCGACTCTATTCTATTTTGTGCCGAAGACCCGCTCGCAACAGTAGAGGAACTTCATCTTCAGCAAATGACAAATGATAGATGGGTTTCTGGTATAGATCAAAATTCTAGTTATTTTCATGCTATTATGAAATCTGCAAGGAGACGTGCCCATATCGGTAGCATTACTTGTGAGGAAGGTGTCTCAGTTACTGATTCTAAGCAGATTTATGACGTGATACTGGGTTATAATCAGAAATTACAGGGATGTGCGAAGCCTAGAACTCAGAGTATGAATGAAGTGGCTGACAGGCATGGTCCTTGTCTAGACTTTGAAATGAAGGAGGCTTTGTCCTGGTATTTTTCTGAAAGAGATATCAAATGTGATGTTTTAGGAGATTGATGATGCTAACGTTCCAGCACCTGATGGTTTCACAGCTAGATTTTTTAGAGGTGGGTGGGGACATAATCCACTTTGATGTTGTTGCTGCTGTGAATGAATATTTTGAAAATGAAAGACTTTTGCCTCAGATCAATTGCACTGCTATTAATCGCATCCCTAAAATGTCTCATGCTTCTAAGGTGACAGAGTATAGACCTATTTCTTATTGTTCATTTATATATATGGTCATTCTAAGTTGATGGCTAGTAAATTGATATCTGTACTCCCTCATGTGTCTAGGAGTCTTTGTACAAAGCAAGAATATTGCAAATCATTCTTTTATGCCAGGATCTATTAGTAGGGTACGAGGGCTATGGTATTTCCCCTCGATGCATGATCAAGATTGATCTGTTGAAAGGTTATAACTCTGTCAAGTGGAGTTTTTTTTTTGTGGAGGAACTCATGCTATTGATGGGTTTTACAGTCTTGTTTATCAATAGGCTTATGGGATATATATCAACTCCTAGTTTTTCTTGTGTTATAAATTGTAAGTTACAGGGGTATTAAATTTTCATGGGGCTCGTGGACTAAGGGGAGGAGACCTAGTTTCTCCTTACCTATTTGTTCTGACAATGGAATACCTCCAACGATGTATTAAGTTGACTATCCAATATCCAACTTTTGGTTTCCATCCATGCTGCAGGAAGATGAGAAAATAGTGAAACTTTGTTTTGCAGAGGCCTCATGCTTTTTTTGTAGACGAGATAAAGTCTCTCTATAACTTTTGAAGAACCAGATGCTGCATTTTGAATGCACATCAGGTTTGTAAATGAACCTCACTAAGAGTTATATATATATTTTTAGGGTCTCTCTCTTGAGCAAGAAGCACTTTTATCTAATATGATGGGAATGAAGAAGGGAGTTCTTCCAACCAACCTGGGTTGGTTTAATAGTGTTCGACTCAACCTTCTTCTTGAAGGTCTTGGGTTCGAATCCCACTAGCCTCAAAATCCAGATTGGCAACGCCCGTTGACTTCGGACAGCTTTATTCGATGCTGGTGGGGGGGCGTCTTGTCAGTGTCCGAGGGATTAGTCGAGATGCGTATGAGCTGACCCGGACACCCTCGTCACCAAAAAAAAAAAAAAAAGGGGAGTTCATGCACTTAAAAGGGAGGGATTTTTGGAGTGCAATAGAAAAAGCTTTGCATAGTTGGGTTTGGAGGGGCTTGCTTGGGTTGAAAAATGAGATGATTCAGTTGTTGAGAGGATTTGAGAGAGAACCTAGGCTTGAAACATTACACCCAATATATCTAGTTGGAATACCAAGGCCGCTGTCTCCAGGCTAGTATATATAGAAGAATAGGCTTACAGTAATAGGATATTTTAAACAATTAAAATATACCCTATCTACTGAACACAAATCTTATCTTTATGGCG
>JAOVYX010012051.1:0-32891 GCA_035668315.1 Drosera spatulata
AGTTGGACTGTGTTGGTGAGCGGGTATGGGCGGGTCGGGTTGGGGAGGGAGTGTTTTAGGGTGTTTAGGGAGATGGTAAGGAACGGGGAGGGTGGGGGAGGGGGAGGAGTTAGGCCTAATGAGTTTGGGCTGGCGTCGGTGTTGAGTAAGTGTGAGGGGAGGGAGGAAGGGAGGGAGGTTCATGGGTGGGTGGTCAAGACGGGGTTTGAAAGGTGCGTGTTTGTTGCCAATGCGCTGATCATTATGTATTCGAGGGGGTCGAGGAGGGGAGGGAGTGGTCGGGTTGGTGGATTTTGGAGTGATGGCGATGAGGCGTTGAGGGTGTTTGAGGGGATGGAGTGGAGGGATTTGGTTACTTGGAATTCGATGATTGCTGGGTTTCAGATTCACTGTATGTGGGCTGAGGCTGTCGGGTTTTTTAATCGGATGCGTAGGGATGGGATTGGGTTCGATCGTGCCACATTGCTTAGCACTGTGTCTGCTTTGTGTGAAGTTGATGTTGATTATGTCGTGCAGGGTTTTTGGTATTGCTTGCAGCTGCATTGCTTGTCCGTAAAATCTGCTTTCTCATTAGAGGCGGAAGTGTCCAGTGTGTTGGTGAAAGCTTACTCGGACCTTGGAGGGGAAGTCCGTGATTGCTATAACATATTTATGGACTCGAGTGGTCGTCGAGATATTGTATCTTGGACTGGGATTATCGATACTTTTGCTGAACAGATTCCTCAAGTGAGTTTGTCATTCTTCTGTCAGTTGCGACGAGATGGATGGGTTCCTGACAGATACACCCTTTTAACTGTGTTGAAGGCCTGTGCTGAACTCATGATCGAGCGGCATGCTTCTGCTGTCCATTTGCTGATAGTCAAATCTGGTTTTGAGGACGACAATCTGCTGGCGAATGCCCTGATTCATTCCTATGCCAGGTGTGGCGTTATTTCCCTGTCTAAGAAAGTGTTTGATGAGTTGGGATTTCGTGACATTATTTCTTGGAATTCTGTATTGAAGGGTTATGCTTTACACGGTCACGCTGGTGAAGCTCTGGAGCTCTTCTCCATGATGGATGTCAAACCTGATGCGACGACCTTTGTTTCCATTCTCTCAGCTTGTAGCCATGTTGGGATGGTGGAAGAAGGAGCTGCAGTCTTTGACAGTATGCTAGAGAAGTACGGAGTGGTTCCTGATTATGATCATTACGCCTGCATGATTGATTTGTTTGGGCGTGCTGGGCGTATTGCCGAGGCAATGAACCTGATAAAAAAGATGCCGATGGAACCTGATTCTGTCATCTGGGCTGCTTTGCTTGGAGCATGTAGGATACACAACGAGACGGAGTTGGGCAAGTTTGCAGCGTGTAAACTAAGAGAGTTGGACCCTGATAATTCATTAGGTTATGTTCTAATGTCGAATATTTTCTGTTCCGATCGCAATTTTGATGACGCTATATCCTTGTGGAAGAAGATGAAAGGGTCAAGGGTGAGGAAAAGTCCTGGCTTGAGTAGGGTAGAGGTAGGGAATCAAGTTCATTAGTTCCTCTGGTGGCTTATTTGATACTTCATACAGATAAGGAAGCTGTACACAAAATCGGGAACCTTCATGTGGCTGTCGGTTCATCAAAATTTCGGTGCCAGAGAGTCCTTCACCATGTCAGATATTTGATCCTGAAGTCTTATTAGCCTATAATGGTATCTCTACACCGTTGCTCCACAGGGATTTACTGTTATGGTCGTATCTAAGAGCCTTACATTGTGGAAATCCCATTCAAAACAAAAATTGTGCGTGAACCGGCCGGGTCAGTCTTTTTGACCAGTTAGTGCATCTAGATAAGGAGGAAGCATGCTCTTGCTTCGTGAGCCAAAAGCCAGATGCAATTTCCTTTCTCCGTCAAGTTGCATTGGATGGAGCAAATCAAAATGTCTGTACTTTTGTTCCCCTGGCATCTAGCAGACTGGTGCAGACGTACATGATTCTCCAGATTGATAATGTGAGTTATTTCTCCAGGTTGATAGGCCTTGTGCGACCCGCCAAACTTCATTTGATCTTTGGTAGAAACTGATTCTGACTCACTGTATTATATGTTCTTTTCCATGTATTATGGGGCGTCATTGTGCACTCGTGCCCACCGCCAGAGACTTGTGTTGCAATGACAAATAAAGGAAGTTTCCTGGGATAGCATACATGCGACTATGGTTTATGTGGAGGGCCATCATCCGCCCCGCGCTTCTATAGGGGACTTTAATACATGATATATATTACCGATGAAAGACAGGGGACTTTGCCCCTGAAACTCACTGTTCTCACTTTCCTGCAAGGAATGCTAGAGGGCCAACGATGACGGCATTGATATAGGTTGCTGGCTCTGAATGACTATAATCAGTGCGGTCTTCAGAATAAGAGTCGTATTGGTTGGGGCTTCCTGCTACTGCCCCTATGAGAACGTTGGGATTTGGATTCGAGGAGTAAAAGTATTGGAAGCCATCGTTGCAACCAATGACTTGAGGATGAGTCGCCACCGCGGAGAGGGAAGATCCTCTTTGATGAATTTTTTTCGGATACTTGACCCCATAGGCTACCATATAGGACATATTCATCGGGTTGTCTCCCAGTATATAATCCACCTGAAAAGAACGTGTAACGCTCATACAGGATCTATGTGAAATAAGGGCAGCATAAAATCAGTGAGTGGCGATGAAATGTATATACCTGTCTTCTTGCAAGGTTTCTGACCATCTGTGAAGGTGACCTGAACATTGCCGCAGGAAAAGCTGGCTCCTGCGACTGTCATGTATTTGGCATACGCCGTGAGGAGGAAGGTTATGGCTGTCACATATTGAAGGTTGCTTCCACTGAGTTTGTACATCAATCCAGCTGCAGAAGTTCTTGTGAGCTAACATAAACCAAATTGATATTCACGGCTTTGTAAAAGTTTTTTTTTTTCATGGAGTATCTTGAGGAGAGGCACCTGGAGTGTATTGTGTTGTTGAAGGAGACTGGCAGTGTGCGGCACATGAAATCCTCGGCTTGCTGTGTAAATGGCTTGAAATTTGTTTCTCCATTTACCAATGCTCTCTAGCGGCGGAAATCAGCAGAGAGGAACCACATCAGATGGGGTAAGGAAAATCCTCATTTCTATACTCAAATCAAGTGCAAGCTGCAGCTTTGGGGAAGGAAAAGATCACACCCGGGAGAGGAATACTCTGGCACCTGCAAATTTGTTGTCCCAGCTAGAAATGTCGGGTGCATCATTGGCTCCCAAAGAGTCCAGGAAATTGAGATAATACAAATTGTTGGTTGCTCTGTACAGCCATGCTGCTCCCCACAGCAGCTTGTCCTTTAAACTCGTCGCGAGTTATCCAATTGTTGGATCAGCAATTGCTCTCAGCAGATGATGGAGTATACATGTCTTAGTCTAACTCTTGCCTTGTATCCAGAATAGGAGCAGTAAAATGGACAAACAGCAGAGCCAAGTGAGTCGCTGTATGCTCCTCTATACTCTATGGCGAACTGCATTGTTCCGATGGCAGTAGCCAAGATTATTCTTGAATACTTGAAGTCCGAGTTCTGGAAAACGAGCGATGCAGCAGCCAAGGCAGCAGCTGTCTTGCCAGCGACATCTGAGCCTGGGTTGCTTGCTGAGACTGAGTACACGCTCCGAATGGTGTCCGTATCATCTGGTCGCTCCCAGCAATGATGATCTGCATTTGGGTCGCCAACACCAACGTAGAGCACACCTGGTTTTGAGGAGGTAATCAGTTGCCCAATGGATTGCGATCCTGTAAGAGTTCAAGATCTGAGGCCTCATCTTTCCGCCGAATTCAAGAGCAGACCATGAGAGCATGGTTGTTGTGAAGGCCATGGGGAAGTTGAACTTCACATTGTCGCCTGCGTCGTAGTAGCCTCCAGTTAAATTGACCTGCCATGGAAATAGTGGTCGGTGAAGGAAGACGGCGTTGGCTTAAGGTCAGTTGTGGACTTATGAGCTTCTATTTAAGCAGGCAAAATTGGGTATCTATTGTTCTTCATTGTTCGTTGATGATCGTTTTGTGAGTATTTCCCTCTATATTTTTGTAATTCTATTGAGTCAATGAATCTCAAGTGATAGTAGTTCGCTCATGTTGGGACTGTTTAGGTGAACGAAAAAGAGAACTATGGTTGAGATCACTTCTGGGAAGGACATTTTTCGCATAGATGATATGGGCACAAGGAAGCGACAATAGCGTTCGATGCAATGTGCATTACACCGGCTAATGAACCATCATGGAGCGCCGAGTTGGAGCGCGCCATGTGATAAGTTGGTCCCTGGGAAGCCTCCCCGACCTCTGTCCTTGGAAAAACATTATGGACTTCCCCAGTGCATCTCTGTAGTTCGGCGACTATTCCCAACGCTGGCTGAGCTGCTGCAAACTAAAAGCCACAACAGCAGGATTGCACCAGCACCAGTAGGGCTAGCCATGATTCTTCGAGTTTGCCCCGTGATGGACCATGCTTAAAATCTGCTACATGATAACTGGCTCCGAAATTTATATACATGATAACTGGTTGCTTCTCTGCTTTGCTTCATCGTGTGGCATTATCCCGGCTAATCTAGGCCTTCCATTCAAGAGTGCTTTGGGCTTGTTTTTCATAGGAAAGGGTGGAGCAAATCACAAAAAGGAAATAAATTATGTCTTATCAAAACCTCCATTTTTCATGTAGATATATAACGCAAAATATATACTTGTATATATTACTCGAGCAAACACATTACGTTGCACGAATTATCCATGATCTCGGATGTTACATTGCACTTGACCCACATCGCTTTATATCGCGTCCATAGCTTAGCCGCTTACGTTATTCATATCTTACAACCGCAACGGTTCCTAGTTTTATGCGTCTTACTGTAGGAACCTCAAGTCTTGATTCAAGGACAAAAGACAACCTTATAATTAGCCCCAGTGTGACAAGTATATGTGCTTGTAGCATCATCCTTGGGATAACTGTAAGCATCTGGGCACAAACCCTTGAAGAACTCAGAATATGAAGTTGGACCACAGCTCCCAGAGTTGCAACAATACTCGTTGGTTTTGAACACTGTGCATGGGTTGTTGCATCCACCAGATGTCCTCAGCACACCTGGGCATTGTGCATTGATATTGGCTCCACAAATAGGCCCCTTGGTGCAACCACCAGATACTGGGACAAACGCCATGGGCACATTAAACCCATCAACCAAAGAGATGTCAAAGAAGTCCAAGTTATCAAATTGCGTCAATGCATACTCTGCCAAAGTGTTGGGTGGCTGTCCATAACCTTGGCAGTGGAGCAATCCGCCACAGTCGCCAGTTTGACATCTCAGTCCGTTAGGCCCGGTGACGGTGCAGCCAGTACGACCCCATATTCGTGCACCTGCCGTCCCGGGGGATGCTGTGATGGTCCATGTTTGGCCATGGTTCAGTTGCTGGCCTCCCCCTGGAACGGCTGCAGCCCAAACCGTGTAGGGACAATTATTTGTCACGGTGAACGTCGCCGCATTAGCGAGCACATAGAATAATGTAGAGATAAGGAAACATGAGATGACTAGTTTTGTAAAGTGAGTACTCATGTCTTTTGGTTTTGTTTTTCTTCGATGTTTTCAAGATAGGAATGTGTGTGTGTGTCGTGTTGATTTATATAGAGGGAAAGACTAAGGTGATAACTGTTAAAACAATAATCAGCGTGCATTGTTCATAGTCTCTAAATCACTGTTTACAGTCTATAAAATCATTGTTTACAGTCTATAAAATCACTGTTTACAGTCTATAAAATCACTTTTACAGTCTAGAAAATAACTGTTCGTAGCGTGTGTTTATTGACAATATGCATGTATCGTTGGAGTGATTCTCTTAATTTACAGAATGTGATATATTGTGTTTATTTGTTTCTTTGACAACAATAACAAATTTTTTTTTTGAGTTGTGAAGTTAGGTTAGAGATTAAGCTTTGAATGTTAGAAAATCAACAGTGGTCCTTCGACAGATGCTTTCCCTCTAGTTGCCGATACTTGACCAAGTAAAAATTTGTTTTAACAGTTTTTTGACCATACGAATGACTTGGCCCGACAATTTTGAATTATGCAATGGATTAGGGTGGGCATTAGCCTCATCACAATAAGTAAAAGCTTGATTTAATCAAAACCTAAGGCATCTTACCAATATTCTATCGTATAATACGTTCAGAATGATCGTCTCTACCCGTTGGAAAAGGGTGAAAGTGGTGTCGACGTCTCCTCGTTAGTTCATGCTCTCTTGAGTTTTATATATTCATTTCCCCGTAAGGTCATTTGGCCAAGTCCTTAATCCCTCCATTATACCAAATAGTTTATCTTTACCTTGAAAAATGTTGTTGTTTCTCATAGAACTTTTGCAATGGTTCATTTGAGTCAACAAAAACTTACCAAGGTGTTCCTGTCATGGACATGGTATGGGGAAGAACAAGCTCTGTGCAATTTTATCCTATACAAACCGTGTGAGAAAAATAAGATTTTGATAAAGAATTAATATTTTTTTAATGATAGTGAAGTTTATTGTCATAATTATAAGAGAAATTAATAAATACATTGTAACAAACGAGATTGATTTGATATTTTTTTATATTAAAAGATTATCAAAAATGAAAAATGTTTTATTTATTTTGGGACTGAAAAAAAGAACATTCTAATTATTTTGAGATAAAAAAAAATATAGATTTTGCTCTGTACTATGATTTATGGGCTGTGGAGAGTTAGAAACAGTGCCATTTTTAGAGGAATCAAGCCTCATGACAAGACTAATCATTTGAGAAGGCTTGTCTGGGCTGAATGTCACGTTTTGATGAAGAAGAGGACCGTCTTTGATCAGCTGCTGAGCATCCACACAATAAAGGCGATATGGAAAGCAAAAAATAGAGTGGATAATAATTTGAGCAACTCCAAAAAAATTGGTGTGCACAATGGAGAAACTCAAAACAAACAAATACACACAAAAAAAGTAGTAAAAAAAAAAAAATCAGATCAAATTGAGAAAAGGCCAATCATGAGAGTGGTAGCTAGTTTGAGGCTCTTATAGCAAAACTTGTACAGTGGAGTTTTATTTGGAGTTTCTCAAATGTCGAGGGAGGGGAGGGTACACCATTGTGGGAATAAATTCGAGTCTTTTATATTTTTATTTTAATTTTATAAATAAAATTATCAAATTAAGTTCACAAACAAGTTAATTATTAAAATAGATTTGTTTTCAAAATGTAGTAAGAGAAGACGCCCTGAGCCATTCCCAGAAGAAGCGCAGGACGTTTTTGGTTGAATTAAACACGTAGGGCGTCTTTCCTAAAGACGCAGGGCGTCTTCTTGCGCGACAATGAAATTGAACAGTGGCCACCCTTCTCCAACTTCATTCCTTTTTCAAAAAATGCCTACAAACAAGCTTAGTGATTCGTTAAAAAATATCGATTTCCTCCTCGCGTTTATCATAGTAGCAATATGAAATTAAATCAAAGTCGAACAGTCTACTTCCTTAATGTGTGTTCATGATTTTCTATCATTCTCATTACAGAATGTTCATGGTTCTCATCATATTTTGATGATTAATTTGATTTTAGGCATATTTTGCTTTGAGAAGGAAGAAATGGAATGGAGTGTTTTTTTGGTTGCATGCTATCTATTTTCCTGGTTAGTTCATGTATTCATGCTGATTGGTGGGTGCTATTCTCTCTTCGTGGCTGTGAAAGACACATCCTTCCATTTCCACGGACATGAAGCAACAAACTATCGTGGAACATGAATAGACATTAACCAAAATGCTTCTAAAGGCGCCCTGCGCCTTCATTCTAACTAAAGGCGCAGGACGCCTTTATTTTGGGATCGCGTCTTCTCTCACTACATTTTGAAAACTAACCGATTTTGATAATTAAGTTGTTTGTGAACCTAATTTGATAATTTTGTTTATAAAGAGACCTAAAAATATAAAAGACTCAACAAATCCGCATATTGGCCCACTATTTTGCAAAGCTTTGGAGAGTTTGAGCTTCAAAACTTAGACCCATTACGTGTGGATGTTTAGTTCATTAGCTTGCCTGGGTTCTTGGTTTGTAAGGTTAATACGAAGTATAGGTTTTTGCAAGCTGTTTGTGCCCAAGTTTTGCAAGTGCTTAGGTGATAGTTTATAATATACTCCATCCGTTTCATATTATATACAATACTTATTGTTGAAAGTCATGCCTCAAATTCACGTTTCTTCCTCGCGTGATTCTCTCCGCGTGATCGTCCTCCCGCGTATGACTTCCGTGTGGTGACCGTGTGGCGTCCATCTCCTTCTTCGTATTTTGTTCGTGGTGTTCTCTGTGTATAAAAGGAGAGGATTAGCAAGGAAGAGATGCATAGAGACGGAGAGGAAGTGGTGGAGTAGAGAGCAGCAGTGGAAGGGATGTTTGGTGAGAAGGAAAGAGAAAGGAGATAAGACAGAGAGGAGATAAGGAAGGAGAGGAGTGAGGGATCATATATACACATATAAAAATATATTGAGGGTTTAAGAGATTTGTTATAGAGATTATTATCTCTATTTCTTATTGTGAGATTCTCAATATTTTGGATGTAACTACTCTTGTATTTTCTCATTTGGTTGGTGGATTCTTCGTCGTCGTCGGCCGTCCGTGGTTTTTCCCGCAATGGTTTCCACGTAAAAATCTTTGTCTCATTTATTTTTGCGTATTTATTATTGTTTGTATTTATAATTAGCCGACCCATTCGTAACACTTATCTATTTGAACCATCCCAAAATATATATAACATATCTCATTTAGTATCCTTTTCACATAATAAAAAATATCAACATATATCACCATCTGTTACAGTATATATACTATCTCCTCTCACATTGCTATATTAAACAATTAAATTCCACATAAATTCAATACACACATAAAATCGTGTGTCGAGTCAACATGTTGTCTATAATATAAAACGGAGGGAGTAGATATAGACTGTCCCCTTTGATGCTATGCTAAGATAAAGTGGAAAATGTTGTCTATTTACGTCGTAGGCAACACTTTTATGTCTATAATAAAATTTGTTAAAATATTTGTCACAAATTTATTACCCCGTCTATCCCCAAATGTAGACAACATTTTTTTTTATTTACGTCGACTCATATTATAGGGACGGTTGATATCAAAATTATGATATCATTGTGGGCTAAAAGTCCACTACAGAGCCCAACATCATTAAATCAATAACTTATGAGAAAAGAAAAAATGGTATGAAGTAAATTGATAACTAGATAATATATAGGATCGTGAAAAATATAAGACAAAAAGGGATTGAATATAATATTATAAATATATATTCCATCAACAAAAAGATATGATTTCTTGGACTCTATTTTGCGATCATTATTGGATAACTTTGAACCATATCGACTTAAGTATCGAAGTCGATCATCGAGGACACCGTCTCATGCCTAACTAAACGATCTATTGCTTTATGGTGTGTTTGCAGGCGAAGTGAGTACGGACTAGGGCCCATCAACTCGAAATCCAGCACATAAATACCCAGACACACAAAATCAGGCTCCTTACCTAATTTCTACACAAACAATTTGACGTACACCATGAGGCTCGGACTTGTGACTCGATAGAGCCACATCACCCGGAATACGGAACAGACGCAGAGTATCGACCAACTGGATCTCCCACCTCGACTGAAAACGATGATCAGGACAGCAACTGGTCGGGAAAATGAGGTTCAAGGACCACAGACATAACAGAGCTTGGTCACTATGGAGTTGTTGGCGACCTTCCAAGCCTAGATGGAGAGTCTGACCATCGCACTCACGAGAACTATCACTGATCTAATGAACCAAAGGTTGTCTCCCCCGTCCAGACAGGAGATAGGACCTTGCAACCTAAGAACCGCAGCCGTGCTAAACTCGAGACAACGTCCCCTCGACGCTCCACCTCCCGGGTACTTTTGACACATCCTGAATTGAAACTGCTTTCCGATTTGAGGGGCAAGAAAATTCCGATTGACATGCCTTCGAGGAAGACCTGAGAAGCCTCATCAATTGTAAGTCATCGAAGAGGAGGTCTCGGGAACAAGAGGTGAGGGGGAAGGAGGTTCAATGCCAACCAAGAGAGTCCGGGATCTTGAGAAAAGGGTGGAAGAGTTTTTCTGAATGATGAGAGAAACAGACCGTGACCCTAAGGGACTCCACTGAGAGGGGAAACCGCCCTAAGGATGAAACACCCTTTTCCATGGAGATTCAGAAGAGGGTATCCCACGAAAGGTTCAACATGCCCTGGTATAAGCCCTATGATAGAACCGGTGATCCATTTGATGGCACGCAAATCTTTTGGATATCCATGAATCTAACAGGGTAGAAGACATTATCATATGCAAAACCTTCCTCGACTACTCTCAGAGGATCGGCACGGGTTTGGTTCAATATGTTAAAACGTGTTCGATCTCATTTTTCGAAGAGTTGGCAGGGTCTTCACTGCCCACTACATCAATAGTAGAAGGATCAGAGAAACATTGAAGCATCTCTATGAAGTGAAGCAGAAACCCGATGAAATTTTGAGGGTCTACAAGCAAAGGTTCAACTCAAAGGTCATGTAGGTCAAGAATACTGAAGAAACTGACATTTGATCTAGGGTCTTCAAAACCAGGATCTCGCCTACGACTTAAGTCAAGAGTTCCTATGGACATGCACAACCCTCCGAACCAAGGTGAACTAACATGTCACTGCCGAAGCAGTGTGCAAGACCGGTTCAGGGGAATCTAAGAGGAGAGCCCGGTAGAAAGGGACGATGACGGACCCCAGTCAAGAAATCAAGGGTGTAATCGAGCCCCAAGCTCGTTTTGAAAAGAAAAAGAAGAAAAAATCCTAGAAAAGCCCATGTACTCGTGGTATACCCGTTTAACACTTTGAGAGTGGAAGTGATGCATGTTCACTTATAAGGCAGTTTATATGAATTGTTGAATTCTCGTTCCAATAGTTATTTTGCACTGCTGTACACCTGGAAGAGTTTCGGGCATTCGGCAACAACATGGTTAAAGGATGGTAACATCGATCAAAACTCAGGAGTATTGCCAGATTTCCCTCGGATAAATGTATTTACACATAAATCAAATAATAATGATCCTCGGGATGATGCCGACACACGTGTCAAGATATGCTGCAAGACATACAGAACCACTCACACATTAACCCTTGGTGCTTTGAAACCAAGAGCCACGACCTTTAAATAGTCCGCTTTCATGCAGGATTCGTCGGCCTGCTCTGCACTGCAAAGATTTTCTCGAGCAATGGCACCATCAATCCAAGAATTGGCAGTCATCAAATAGCTTGCCTTCGTATCCCACACATGAAGTCCACGGCAATAATGGAGCATGAGAACTTCAGAGTAAATCCAGAAGAGGTGGCTGCTCTGTTCTCGCCTTGGGATTACCTGATCGAGCCCCATTCATTGCACCAGAAGCTCCAGCATCCCGTCCTCTGCCTCTACCGACAGTGGTGGATGGTGGCGGAGCAAGTCTCAGTGCACTGTGCTCACTCTTGCCTGAGTTAAATATGGATCCCAGATCCATCGCCTTCTTATCTGCAAACCCATTACCCGGACCAACGATTCCCTGACTCTGTCTCAAAGAACCCGAGGAACTATGCATCCCAAGGCCGCTCAACGAGCCAAAGTTACTCACCGCTGGATCAGCTTGTTTTTGTACCTGCTGACCAACAAGACCTGGATTGCCACTGGCCCAGCTAGCGTTGGTCACGGGCCAGTTTGAGGAACTAATAAGAGCCCTGCCAATGGTAGAAGAGCTTGTTTTGAAACTGGGTCCATTCTTGTCCAGCGGTGGCACTCCAATGAAACCATTACCGTGTAATGGTAAATCCGAAGACAACGATGAATTCACATTGCTACTAGGTCGAGGAGGCCAGTCAGCAAAAGGATCCATATCGTCCAAGCTTGCTGTGGATGCATTTTGATTATTTTCCTGACTATAACCTGTCTGTTGAGTAATTCCAGATGATCCTCGAGGAGGCCATTCAATATCTGAAGCTGGAAAAGACACATTCTGTGAACCGGATATGGAAGACACTGCCGATGAATTTGACGCAGTGGACATGCCGTTAAACTGAATGCCACTAACTGAATCAACGGAAGATGAATTGGGGATAGAAGCTTTGGTCGAAGGATCTTCTTTCCTTGTGTTCGGGCCCCAGTCTTCATCCCAAGCTGGACTGCTCTTTGCTGCAGATGATACTGAAACCGTTCCATTCTGTTTCGTCCACGAACCTGACTGGTGAGTGTCCCCAGGAGATGTATTAATTTCTCGAATTCCAGAATCGGTCATGGAGACTCCTCTTTTTTCTTCAATTCTCCTGCAGCGGAATAAAAATGAAACTCAGAGGTCAAACAATACTATTTAAATGCACTCGAGCGAAACATCCGAAGCCTGTCCAATCATGGATGGACAGGCTTAATACAAGATATAGATACCTGAGTATGTCCTTGACAAACTGCATGTACTTTGCAAACTGCTGGGAATTTAATTGCTGGGCAGTGAGAAGCGGTGAAAGCAAGGGAAGGATGTGCTCTGCAGCAAACTCGGTTCCATACTATAAAGTACCCAAAAAAAAAAAAAAGGAAAAAGAAGCTTAAAAATTCTTAGCAATTAAAGAAACTTTTCTTGGAGTGCTGCCGGGTGATCAAAATGCAAGAAGTTACCTGTTTTAGCAGTGAGCTTGAAACACCAAGCGTGCACATAAGAGTTGGAGGAGAATGATCAACCGCAGTACAACGTTGAATGGTTTGGATGACATCCAAAGCAGCCTGTTTGTCAAGCGAGGGAACTACATCCCCTAAACATAGTAGTGCATTTACCCTAACCTGCAACCAGAAAGCACATCCATTGGTAACACGAAGGCAAGATCACCTGTAGCAACCAATTTGACCAAGTACAGTCCAGTTATAATTCTTACAAACACTGTCATAATTCGATCAAAGGATTTAAGAGGGAGCAAAAGAATATGAACAGAAAATGAGCTGTAGACATACCGCAGCAACCGTTGTTCTGAGAGCCAAGCTATGAACACGTGGTAATAACGCTTGTTTCACCAACTGCAACAAATGATATCAGAAGAGAAAAATCTATGAACACACAGTAATCCAACGGCTTCCGATAATATCCATGCACCTTCATTTTAGAAAATAATCATTACAAAAACATAAGTAGAACACTAATCATTAATGAACTAGCACCACGCCCCACCCCAGCTGAATGCCTTTGAGATGCAACATCCAATAAATAAGTTGCTCCAATTGTATGGATTTTTGTCAAATCCTAAAGCTGCAAACTTGAATAATGAAAATCATCTTTTTGGGTAGGTGATCTCATAAGAAATCAGAAAGCAAAATGAGCATTTCAGGCTGTCAGCCTAAGAAGAATTTGGTCAAACTTCTTTATCGGAAACTCTCTCTACTTGTCTCACATGTAGAGCAGCTAATGGATAGGAGACCCTCTCTACTATCAGTCTATCACAGATGTTCATTTTGGAGCTAAGTCTCCTCATAGTTCAGGCACTCCGCAATCAACAACAAATCAAGTCTTTATCCCATCAAGTGGGGTCGACCACATGAATACGACGACGTCATTCCAATCTGTCATGTACATCATTTTTTGTAAGATTATGATAGGCCATATCATACTTTAAAATTTCTCTCATGATTTTTTTAGGTCTTCCTCGTCCTCTCTTGACATGTGCTAACTCCTAAGCTTCACATCTCCTAACAGAAGCTGTGACTGATTTGCGTTTCACATGACCGTGACTCTCTCATCTTATCTTCTACTGGAGCCACACCCACTTTCTATTTGATAACTTCATTTCGTATCCTATCTATTCTTATATGTCCACACATCCATCTTAACATTTTCATCTCGTTTACACTCATCTTCTGTACATGCTGTCACTTAATTGCCCAACATTCTAACCCATACAGCATCGCTGATCGAATAGCTGTTTTAGAACTTTTCTTTTAACTTGATAGGTATTTTAGGATCACATAACACCCCTGAAACGTCCTTCCATTTCAGCCAATCTGTTTTAATCCTATAATCAATATTTACATCAATTCCTCCATTCAATTATGAAACATTACTGAAAACGTAAATGACAGATCAAGGAGATCACCTGAGGGTCAAGATGCTTGGCAAGGGATACTGTTTTCTTCAGAACTTCCTCTTGCAAACGGGGATCAGTATCATCATAAGCACGAACCAGCATAGGTAGCACATGAGATATTAGGTGTTCACGACTAGTCTGCAATTGAAACAAAGAATTATTATGTCGGGAAACTGTGAATTACGTTGTAACACACAAAGTGGCTCCAACATGCACCAAGAGGGAAGGGAAGGAAAGAAAAAGGGTAAGCTATTTTTTAGCAGCCTAGAGGTGACTGGCGTACACCTCAAGCTACAGAATGACACATCTCTGCATGAAACAATTTCAACAACTCTACAACAAAATGACCCTGCATTCCCCAGAAACCACAGTCGGATAAGTCTTCATGATCAGTATCACTCAAGATGCTTGCATTCTCTCACTTCTCATCACTTTGCATATTCCAAGTTCACTCGGCGAATCAAATATGAAAAAATCATACATAAAGAGGAGAGCAGCACAGATGACACCCATATAAACAAAAAATAAAAATAAAAATGAGAATGAGATAACAGTAAAGAAGATTGCGAGAATACTGTAAAATTTGTAAATATGTATCATATAGCTGACAAACATGATCTGTAATCCACACGTTTAATCATAAATACAGTGACACCCATAGAAAATAGAAAAAGAAACTAACCTTGTCTATTATAAGCTCCGCATGCTTCAGCAGCAGCAGTAGTGTATCACCAGAGGCAGAACTCAAGACTGGCAAAAGAGTAGGGAGAGTCGATAGCTCAAAATCATTTTTATCCTACAAATAGTAAATTAAATCCATTCAAAACCTAAGGAGAGCGCTGCAAGATAGAAGATTGATGTGCTGCAAACAAATGAAGGGAAAAATATTTCTTTTGATCCATTGCAATGCAATCATATTCCAAGCTTACATGTATGATTTCCTATGAGAAACACATATTAGGACGTCTAGGAAATCGTATATAAAATGACAGTTGCAAAAAAATTGAAGACCCTACAGGGTTTTGCATATTACAACAAAAAAAAGAAAAAAGAAGAAAAAAGAAAAAAGAAGAAGGTAAATTTAGACTGATAAGTCTGCAAAACAGCCGTTAGACACAGCTGTTGTACCCTTCAAAAAGTAAAAAAACATTTAAGAAACGTCACTCGCAAAGGATAGATATTCTATACATGTATGGATAGAC
This sequence comes from Drosera spatulata, assembly GCA_035668315.1. Lineage (NCBI taxonomy): Eukaryota > Viridiplantae > Streptophyta > Magnoliopsida > Caryophyllales > Droseraceae > Drosera > Drosera spatulata. The sequence continues at coordinate 15,371 of JAOVYX010012051.1, forward strand.
TTCAGAACTCAGCCTTATTCAAAACCAAGGGACGTAGATAACTGAGCGCAGGCGGGTAAGTGACTCATTTCCCAATTGCGTCAAATTTGACATCCAGAAATTCAACAGGAATTCTATTTAATGATCATCAGTCAGCACAAATCTGCAAATTCAATCAAAGTGACACATGTCCTTGGAAATATACGCACAAGAAGGAAATTTACCAAAAGTTCCCTCATTTCCCAATGAACAAAATAGTAGAGATCATGAGGTGGGAATGAAGCATAAACTATTTTCTTTCATTTGACTCACTACGATATGCCTTTTTCCTTGCGAAAATTCTTGGTTCAAGTGAAAAGTGATGGCAGTAGTCATCGTGATAAAGACTAGGTAAATTATTTAAGAAGTATATGGTAAACTAGGAAGCAACTGCAACCGGATGATAGACTTAACCTTTCAATCACATGATATTGACGAGTGTTTTCTGCATCCAATAGTGCATATTTATATACTTAACGTACATTTTACAAGTTCTGGTGCTAATTTCTGAGAACACCAATAGTTCACCAAGTTCAAACGCCGTAGTTATATCAGTCTATTTGACCACTAAGATGTTGGATATTAGAAGATTACTTCATCAATTCGAGAAGGAATTTCAAATTTAATCTGTAGTTGAATAAACAAGAAAAATAATAACCTGAGATTCAGCTATGGTCAGAACCATTGGCAGTATCATTGGCTGCATGACCATATTGCGGAGTTCTGCACAAAGAGGGGGAAGAACCTGCAGAAGCATAAGAGAAAGTATCCCTTAAAACTGCACCTTGCTGTAGGAACTTGAAACCAAAGGTAAAGGTAAAATGAGCATGTTAAGAAGGAAAAAAAATGCAAGGAATCTAATATAACAAATACACACAGCTACTCCACAGGATGATGATTTAAAACAAATACACACAACTCTCTCAGCAAGAGGATTATAATTAGTTGACGTTCATCAACCATCTCAATCTCACTGAATAGTAATCCCTTGTATACGTAACTTTGTACATGAATAAATATCTTAAACATAATCAACAAGAAAGCCCAAAAAACAACGTGGAGAACAATAAGCTGCACAGTTTAAACTTGTCCCATCAGTCACAGATAACATTAGAACAACCCCAGAGTTTCATCTGCTGGGCCGATCAAGGTTTCACAAAAAATGAGATGAGGGTTGAAGTTGAGGCTACAAACTGTAGTGTTGATATAAGCATCACAACAAACCTTATACCGCAATACACGGGAGTCAAAATCCTTCCACATATCTGACAAGGCTTTCAAGAACTCAGACTTCTGCATGTTATCCCTCTCCTGGAAAAACAAACAAATAAATAAAGACACAGAACACAACCAAGGTTGATTTGCTACACTTCTCATGTCATTTGAAAAGAATCGAAATTATTCGTGTTGTAATAAAAGAAGCCTGAAATGGCATGGCTTAAAATTTTAAACATACAAGCATGTGATCCAGGAAGCGAAGAGCACGCAACCTTGTATCATTCCGGAAGAAAAGTGAACCTGCAAATGAAAATAGGAAAAAGCTTCAGACTAGATCGTTCATATTATCAATAATCCTTTTTAGAAACATTTTTGAAAATCATGTGCACTGCTCAAGTTCCAGCAACGAGCTTCAATATTTAACCGCATTCTTCAGCTTATTGTTAGTATATTCAACACCTTGTCATACGGTCTGATAAACCCAAAACTGGCAGTGACAAAACCCACCAACACTCAAAATACATGTCCTAGGGTACGGTATGCACTATGCAAGCCTATGCAGAACTCAAATAGTAACACCTAGTCACCTAGAATATAGAGTCAAGACACATCACACAATTTATTCTTCACTACAACAAGAAACAAACACAAAAGTGTGAAGATCAAAATGGATAGCTATGTTCCGAAAGGGACAATGATCTATTCTTCAAGAAAAGGTGATGCATCCCTTGACCCTGATAGGGCAAGCAAAAGGCCTGAATGGGAGACCAGAGGCTTTTGTAAAAAGCATTGCTACTTTTACCTGTAAAATCTGAGGCCGAAGGCCTCTGAGACTCGTTAACAGAAAGCATCCGTTGCAGATCAGGAACTAATTCTGACGGGATAGATGAGAAAGCTTCACTGGTCAAGTAGTTGAGACTGTTCATGTACTGCAATAGAAGCAAAAGAAGAAAAGAAGATATCCTTAGGGCTTGTTTGGTATTGCTTTGTTTCCCATTTTCTGTTTTTGTTTCACAGACTGATGAAACAAAATTGTTTGTTTCCGATTCCTGTTTTTTAAATGGATGAAACGAAAACAGAAAACAAAAAACAAAAAACAAAAAAATAATTTTTTATTTCTATTTTCTGTTTCATCTGAGTATAATATTTGAGATTTCCTTCACATAAAATACTTTTATTTGTAAACTGATTTTGATTTTCGCTATCGGTTTTCTATTTCTGTTTCTAGTTTTGGTTTTTCCAATTTTGAGCAGCAACATTGCTCCTTACTGATCAAAAGTAGACATCAACAAAATTAACAAGATTCGTTCTTGTAGATACTAATCAGCATTTCCGTATGCTGTAAGCTGATCCAAATTTAGCTCAATGAATCAATGTAATTAATGAATTTGTTTGGCGTAAATAGGACAAATGTCATTTGATTTTCATAGATAGGATCTCAAGAAAAGATAGCAACAATTTAACTATAGGCCACCGAACACGGTAGATTCTGCACCACCGACCTAGTAACATTGGTTAACAGCAGATAACAAAGCAATATCTAATAAGGTCACAAGTAAAACACTTCAGAATACTCTCAAGAATAATTAATCTGAACAGTACAACATTCTGAACAAGCTGTTTTGTTATTGTACTAGGCTACTAGTCACATAAAACTAAAAGCAATTGTTTCCAAAGACTGTCATAAACATTAAAAAAGTAGGTGCAAGTTACCATCTTGACATTGTTGTGGCAGTCAAGCAAAGGTTTGCGAGTAATCAAGTGATAGGCAAGACAAGCGAAACTGAATATATCGGAAGCACAGCTGACTGAAGGTTCTTTGCTCCTAACCAGTTCAGGTGCAGTATAATTAAGAGATGGCTGGAGAAGAAGTAGAGAATCTTCCACATCATACTCCTGCAAAAATAAAATATAGATAGCTGAAATACGTACTTGAACATTGCCAGTCTGCTAACAAAAAAAAGCTACACAAATTTGGATGAACTAGACTAGATACCAGATGCTGGGGGAAAAAATGAGGAAGAAAGTACTCAATAGGCCACAATATATCAAATCTAAGAAATTCTGTATGATACCCATACAAGCATTTGCCATATTTCAATTTCAAAGCTTTGAAAAAAAATATCCTGTTCAATCTCTTGTGCATCAATGTAACTTACAGCATAGTGGAAGGCCTGTGAACTGGCCAGATCACCTGAAGCCTGATCAGTTGATATTGCAAAACCAAAACAGCCTAGTTTCCATGATCCATTGGCAGTAATTAAGACACTCTGCAACAGTTATAATGGTGTTACATTCGGATCACAATATTTCCAAGATTCTAGCATATCGAATACTGAATTCCCATTTCTAAAGCACCATTTTCATACCTGCCAACACCACAGGAAAAAAAAAAGTAGAAATCAAAATAACACAGGATAAAGGAAATTAGGGAAAAAATTGTGTTGGTTCAACAAGAGCTTACCTCTGGTGATATAGCTCGGTGAATAAGGCGTGCATTGTTATGTAAAAAGTCCAAGGCTTCCGCAACTTGAACCAAGCCATGCTTCACTTCCAACAAACCCATTTCCTGCAAAATGAACACCCTAACATAAGAAATACAGTACATAATTACAATAGATTCGTCGAACCGAGCAATTACCACGTAGAAGCACCAGATTCATCAAAGAAACTCATACTAATACAGATACTTCAAACGCTGACCAGTTAGACAAATCAAATAATTTGGATGCGTTATGAAGTACTTCTATCAATGCAACTGATGCTTCCTAATATCAGCCTAACCAAAATATCAAAAGCATCAGAAGCGGTCCCTGTTACAAAATCCCAAAGAAAGAGTTAACAAGAGCTAACAAGATCTGATTTTCACCAATAATGAAAGCTCGAAAGCTAACAGACAACGTACAGTAAGAGCAAAACTCGCTCATATACTACCATTCAATGTTAAGAGCTAAATGCGCAATAATTTCTGCACTCCCCACAGTCATTTTCGACAAGCGGAGGTCTTCAAAGGATTTTCACGAGCAATGAAGTATCCATTCCCATAAACACAAGTGGTGATTTTTATTATGAGCCTGACCTAAATGCTAGACGCATCTAAAGCATTCCTTATGACAACATCCCAAAGAAAAAGGTAACAAGAGCTGATTTTTCACCAAGGATCGAGGGCCAAAAGCTAATAAATAGCACACAGTATAACTACAATGCACTGATATAATGCCATTAGATGTAAAGTGCTCAAATGCATGCTAATTTCGACACTCCCCACCGACCTCTCGATACAATATTATCACTAGTAGATAATGTGCGACCTCATGTGAATTGGAGAAAATCACCAAGCATCAACCAATTATTCAGCACAGAGAGTACAATTAGCATTCTCATCGCCACGAAAATTCTCGTAGGAAGCAAATCACATTCCAAACGACACCAATCGCTCAATCCACCTCCCACAATGCACTATTTTACCATATTCTTGAGCTCCTTCGGCACCTTCCCCAACTCCCCGACCCCCTCCCCCAATGCATTCGCGACACTCGCAGACAACGGCTCCGTCACCATCGCCATCACATTCTTCCCCTCATCCAGCCCCTGAACCACATGCACCACCCCCGGATGCCTAATCCTAACCAACCTCACCGCATCCGCCCTCACGACCCCCAAAAACGCCTCCTCCGCAGCCTTACTCAACCCCGCCCGATTTCTTGCCTCCGTCACCGCCCTCTTATCAATCACCCAAACACACAGCATCGGATACTGATTTGATATCAATGACTGAGACTTCGGCTTTGCGGAGAAAAGTTTCCAGGCGAGGCCTGGGCCGGCGGATCCGATCTGGTCGAGGAGGTCGTAGTCTTGGAGCGGTTTGGGGCCGGTGACTTCGTTGACTGTGGATTGGACCGTTTTTTCGATGACCGCTGCCGTCTTGGCTAAGGCTTGGGTTAGGCTTTTCATGTGGATCGACATGATCGGAGATCGGACGGATTAGATTGATTGAATTGAGTATTGTTGGATCCCCGATGAGTGGTCGGAGATCGCAGGGTGATCGGAGAATTGAGATACGAGGAGGTGTGGAGCTGATTTCTGGGTTGATTCTTCCACCGACCGATTCCTGTCGTTGGCTTTTCTTCGTCGTCCTGTTTTCTGTTTCAAGATTAGGTTTTCATTTTCATTTTTTCTATTTATTTTTTTATTTTCATAAAGAATGAACACTGTTATTTGAGTCAAATATGCATACATGTATATATGAGGGGTGGGTTTGAATTTTAAAAAAATAATTATCATTTTGATTGTGTGAAAAGAATAAGAGGGGAAAAAATAGGAGGAGATCTTGTAGTTAGGGTTGTAAGAAAGCTCGTTAAGTTCGATGTTCACCTTGTTATGAGTTCGTACAAACTCGTTCGATTATTAAACTACTCGAACACGAATAAAACTTTGACCTCGTTTAACTAAACGAAACGAACGAGGTTACGCATATAACGTCCCGGCCAAATCCTTGCTATCGGAACGTCACAAAGAACCGCTCTTCAGACTGACAACTGGCCTCACAGACCAACACTACTCCTTTCAGTGCGTTTTGGCCTCACTCGTGTACACCTTAAGAAACTTCCTGGGAGTTCACCCATCCCAGCATTATTCCGCGTTAAACACGCTTAACTACGGAGTTTAAAGTGATGGCTATCGAAAAGGAAGGTGCACCTTATTGGTATAGGTAGTAATATCAAACCATTTAAGTATTTTTTTGGGGTATTACAGCGCATATCCTTGTTCACCTCGGCGAGCTCGAGCTCGGCAGGTTAGACTCGATAAGGGCTTTAAATATATATAATAATTGAAATATTTATATATTATTAAATATAAGCTATTTATATTTATTAAAAACATTATAACACATGATTTTTTTTTTAATTGAAATGAATCGTGTCTAAATGAGCCCTTAACAAGGCGGGTCGTAAACGAACCCTAAATGAACGAGCTTTAAACGAGCCAAATGAGTCGAGCCCTTAATGGGTAGAGCCGAGCCTGAGCTGACCAAATAAGAATAAGAGGGGGGGGGGGGGGGGAATAGGAGGAGATCTAATAGTTAGGGTTGTAAGAAAGCTCGTTAAGTTCGATGTTCACCTCGTTATGAGTTCGTTCAAACTCGTTCGATTATTAAACTACTCGAACACGAATAAAACTTTGACCTCGTTTAACTAAACGAAACGAACGAGATTGCGCATGTAACGCCCCGGCCAAATCCTTGCTACCGGAACGTCACCAAGAACCGCTCTCCAGACTGACAACAGGCCCCAAAGACCAACACTACTCCTTTCAGTGCGCTTTGACCTCACTCGGGCACACCCTAAGAAACTTCCCGGGAGGTCACCCATCCCAGCATTACTCCGCGTTAAGCACGCTTAATTACGGAGTTCTAAAGTGATGGGCTACCGAAAAGGAAGGTGCATCTTATTGGTATAGGTAGTAATATCAAACCATTTAAGCATTTCTTTGGGGTATTACATACACCCCCACTTAAAGAACGCAACATCCTCGTTGCGTTTTCAAGCACGACACACAGCCCCAGAACCTTTCCCTGCTAGGCGGCTGACCTGTACCTCTTGTCCACAGGTCCGGCACGCGGTCGCAGGGTTGCTCTGATACCATACTGTAACGCCCCGGCCAAATCCTTGCTACCGGAACGTCATCAAGAACCGCTCTCCAGACTGACAACTGGCCCCACAGACCAACACTACTCCTTTCAGTGCGCTTTGGCCTCATTCGCGCACACCCTAAGAAACTTCCCGGGAGGTCACCCATCCCAGCATTACTCCGCGTTAAGCACGCTTAACTACGGAGTTCTAAAGTGATGGGTTATCGAAAAAGAAGGTGCACCTTATTGGTACAGGTAGTAATATCAAATCATTTAAGCATTTCTTTGGGGTATTACAGCGCATATCCTTGTTCACCTCGGCTCGCTCGAGCTCGGCACGTTAGACTCGATAAGGGCTTTAAATATATATAATAATTGAAATATTTATATTTCATTAAATATAAGCTATTTGTATTTACTAAAAGCATTATAACACATGATTTTTTTTTAATTGAATTGAGTTGGATCCCCGATGAGTGGTCGGAGATCGCAAGGTGATCGGAGAATTGAGATACGAGGAGGTGTGGAGTTGATTTCTGGGTTGATTCTTCCACCGACCGATTCCTGTCGTTGGCTTTTCTTCGTCGTCCTGTTTTCTGTTTCAAGATTAGGTTTTCATTTTCATTTTTTCTATTTATTTTTTTATTTTCATAAAGAATGAACACGGTTATTTGAGTCAAATATGCATACATGTATATATGGGGGGTGGGTTTGAATTTTAAAAAAATAATTATCATTTTGATTGTGTGAAAAGAATAAGAGGGGGGAAAAAATAGGAGGAGATCTAGTAGTTAGGGTTGTAAGAAAGCTTGTTAAGTTCGATGTTCATCTCGTTATGAGTTCGTTCAAAGTCGTTCGATTATTAAACTACTCGAACACGAATAAAACTTTGACCTTGTTTAACTAAACGAAACGAACGAGGTTGCGTATGTAACGTCCCGGCCAAATCCTTGTTACCGAAACGTCACCAAGAACCGCTCTCCAGACTGGCAACTGGCCCCACATACCAACACTATTCCTTTCAGTGCGCTTTGGCCTCACTCGCTCACACCCTAAGAAACTTCCTGGGAGGTCACCCATCCCAGCATTACTCCGCGTTAAGCACGCTTAACTACGGAGTTCTAAAGTGATGGGCTACCGAAAAGGAAGGTGCACCTTATTGGTATAGGTAGTAACATCAAACCATTTAAGCATTTCTTTGGGGTATTACATACAGCCCCACTTAAAGAACGCAACGTCCTCGTTGCGTCTTCAAGCACGACACACAGCCCCAGAACCTTCCCCTGCTAGGCGGCTGACCTGGACCTCTTATCCACAGGTCCGACACGCGATCGCAGGGTTGCTCTGATACCATACTGTAACGCCCCGGCCAAATCCTTGCCAGGGTTGCTCTGATACCATACTGTAACGCCCCGGCCAAATCCTTGCTACCGGAACGTCGCCAAGAACCGCTCTCCAGACTGACAATTGACCCCACAGACCAACACTACTCCTTTCAGTGCGCTTTGGCCTCACTCGCGCTCACCCTAAGAAACTTCCCGGGAGGTCACCCATCCCAGCATTACTCCGCGTTAAGCACGCTTAACTACGGAGTTCTAAAGTGATGGGCTACCGAAAAGGAAGGTGCACCTTATTGGTATAGGTAGTAATATCAAACCATTTAAGCATTTCTTTGGGGTATTACAGCGTATATCCTTGTTCACCTCGGCTCGCTCGAGCTCGAGCTCGGCACGTTAGACTCGATAAGGGCTTTATATATATAATAATTAAAATATTTATATATTATTAAATATAAGGTATTTGTATTTACTAAAAGCATTTATAACACATGGATTTTTTTTAATTGAAATGAATCGTGTCTAAATGATCCCTTAACAAGGCGGGGCGTAAACGAACCCTAAATGAACAAGCTTTAAACGAGCCAAATGAGCCGAGCCCTTAACGGGTAGAGCCGACCCTGAGCTGACCAAATAATTAAACGAGCTCGAACTCGGCTTGTTCGGCTCGTTTTACATCCCTAGACTAACAGTGACTGAGTTGATATAATATAAAGTAAAAAATATAGATATTTTGATATTTTTTATGAAAAATATTTTGAAATGTTATAATCTTTGTGTGATATTCAAAAAAAAAAAAAGTGTTATATCTTTGCGGGATAGAGATAGTATTTTTATTTTTATTCTTATTTTTACTTTGAAATTTTTTATTTTTAAAATTAATTTTTGGTGGACTATCACTTTTGGTGCATGAGCATGAGAATTACTCCATAGAACCATGGACTTGTATACATGGACAAAGACATAAGTAGTGAACCTGATCTCGAACAATTATAATCGCTTTGTAAAATTTTGAGCTTGATATAGCATGAGAATTTCCTATGCTGTTGTATAGTTAATGTAGCAGAGGCATAGCTCATGACTCGGTAGCTATGGTCTCAATTGGTTATAGAACGAGATCAAAGGAGAAACCAACATCGATCTTGTTCGTTCTCATTCGGCATATAGCATCCACCGTAAAATCCGGTAATATAAGTTAAGCGTTATCAAGTACCAGATAACTGTTCATGTTTCAAATGAATACCTAGTAGACGGTTTCGGATCTCTAACTGACCGTCGGAGCTGAACATCCTGTGGAGCATTTTGCGAAATGTCTGTTGGGACCTCTACTGGGATCTTTGGTTCAGAAACGACATCATCAATGTCAACTGGCTCAGGGACATGTATAACTTTTGGATCAACCTGTTCATCTTTCTCAACCTACAGGGACACATGTGCATAAGGAACTGGATCCAAATCAATCAAATCATCACTGACTTATGAATCTTATTTCTCAATGTCTCGAATTGTAATATCTCAAAATCCGACATATCCGGCACGTGACGTTATGTCATTATAGACCCAGTTCATGACAAGGTCAAGTAACCCAAATGGGTTTATAGGTATAAAAGTTAAGGAAAGCTATCAAATCATTATCATTATAAACCCAAATGATGTTATGCAAACCCAAATTACATTACATTACCTCATAAATACATTGTCCAAATATCTACAAGTGGCTCCCAACCAAATTATTTTATATACCATTTATTACATATTGAACAGTGAGATAATATACTACATGTATAGAATCTCACTCTAACGCCTCAGTATCGTCTTGTAGTGGATTTGCAAATGAAACATACAACCTGTAAGTTAAAAGCTCAGCAAGCAAAAATATATGTATTCGATTTGCAAGGTACTCCCCCGATTATGGCGATCGATGAGTACCTGTAAAACATTTTCCAACAGCAACAATAAAATATGGGCGTCATATCAAACAATACACGTAATAATAACATATACGTCTTTGTCCTCTTTTATAGTCTTTTATTTACTTAACCATCGTAAGTCCGTGTCCCGACATGAATGATAGAACTCAATGAGGACAAAAGAAGAAGAGGGATTTTTGAGATATAGACACTGATTTGACCAAGTTCTCAATCATATATCATCCACCGAAATCATTTGAAAACCCGTTGTCTTTTGTGAAAGTGTTTCTGTTTTTCATAAAAATTACGCGTGATTTAGATTCACGGTCCAAAATCACTACGTCTCTTACGTGTATTCGGTTTGCTAAACCTTCACTTACACGCAGAAGGCTCAAGGGCAGCCTTTCACCCAATCGGTCGATATTCTGCCCCGCGGCTTTTTGTCGCTGCGTATATAAAGAGAACCACACTTATTCTTTTATTAACTAGATTTAACGTTTGATTCAGTCAGATCCACTTTGAACGCTCGTAGAGGCAAAGAACCCAATCTTAGAGGATCCACTGTACGATCTCATCGACGACAACGGACTTATTCGGTTATCTTTACTTTGTTATTATGTTTGTTGTAGTGTTCCTTAAATCCCGATTCCTCGCATAATATGATATATGATATATAACACATATTCAGAGAATAAATAACATAAAAAGTATATTCAGTAATCACACATAACACATTTAGTACTTCAATCATGCCTTGACATAAACTCTAAAAAAAAAAAACAAACACAATCGTGTAACATGTACGTTTAAGGCACGTCGTCTAACTATATGTTTCAACCATGATATTAAACAATTATTTATGTTCCCACTTGTATATCAACAAGATTATTTATCTCGATTCTCCGATGAACAAAACCTTAATATCCCATAATGTTTTTTTTATCAATGATCTTACGTTCCTTTACACAAATCCCATAATTAAACATAAACTGTGCATATGACGCATAAGACGCATAATCACGCAAAAGCAAGTATAGTCACAACCATCTATGATAATGCAACCCGAGACATCCCAATCTCATCCATAGCCATCATAGCGGTCCTACCACAACTAAACATACCCATATAACCTCCTTTATCATCATTTCTATACTCAAGCTCATATATGCACATAAACCTATACCGACATTCTCATCATCCCGACGAGTTAGCTAAACACAAGCATTACCACGCATCAACACACATAGGCATAATCATTATATGAGGGTATAACCCGAAACATACCAACCTTCTTCATAACCATCACACCGCCCCATAATAACCTAAAATATCCACATGACCCTTTTATGATTGTTCTTAATACCCAAGCCCCATCATATAGATAAACCTTAACCCGACATCGTTGTCATCTCGACGAACTAGCCCTACACAAACACACATATGTCCATCGGCACACCACACATCCTTCTTGAAACCCATCATGAAATTCACATCCACCACAACCTACAAACAAGAGTAATACAATTCGCATACATACAGAATCACATCCTCGTCAACCCGACGGTATCACATCAATAATCACACATCACAATCCTGCAATCAATCACATATTTCATGGACATTCAAGGAAAATTTAGTGGTGGTTATCTCCCCAGTGAGTCATTCGAAACAAAACACGAGGCGAAACGACAAGAACGACCAAGCAAGACGTCGGGCTGCACCGGGCCTGCTAATGGGCCAGCTTCCGGGCCTGTAGTTGGGCTGCTGGGATGTCGGGTCGGCGTCGCTGTCCGGGACTTGACACGACGTCGGGTCTGTATCGGGCTTGCTTCGCAAACGGACCAGTTGTCAGGCTATGGCCGGGTCATTGCTGGGTCGTCGTCTCCGCTGCTGTTGGTCACCGTCGTTGGTGCTGCTCGTCGATCCGACAAGTGTTGGCGGCCGGATCTAGGAGTGGGGGAGCGATGGTTGATGGCGACGCGAGGTTGGTGGCTGCGGTGGTCGATCGGGGCAGCGTTTGGGCTCGTGGGTGACCGGATCCGAGCTCACCTTTGACTGGGTTGGTGGTGGTGGTGGTGATGCGACAGCGGTGTCTTGGGGCAACGATGCGCGGTGATGGTGCGAGGTGGCTTCGAGGCATCGGGTTCGGCTTGCCGATGGCTCGCCCTTGGGCCGGGGTGATCGGATCTGCTCACCAACGAGGTCATGCGGCAGCGGATGGTGGCTTCCGGTGGCGGGTGTTGGTGGTTTGGTGTGAGATGGGGTTTGGATGGGGTTCCGGAAACATACTCGCCGAGGCTGCAAAATGCCATCCTGACGAAGAGGCGGGGGACTATTGGGATTCAAATCCGGCTTTCAAAAGGACCCAACAGGGCTTCTCAAGACATTGATACCAGGAATCGACTGCTGTCAGTGGAACGATATACAATGCTACGGCACCAATTCAACTCGTGTCAGTGACATCAGTGTCGGTGGCCAACTGACAGGGACGATCTCACCATTGATCATCAAGCTCGAGTACCTTGATAGTATTGCCCTACAAGGTCTTGGCTAGGTACCTTACAGGTCCTTTCCCTGAGGTATTTTTTAAGCTCCCGAATATCGAATACATATACATTACGGACTCTCAGCTGTCGGGGTTTCTCCCGACTGATAGGGAACTTGACTAAGCTGTCAAGCCTCCAGCTTGAGGGAAACCGGTTCAGTGGAGCGATCCCGAGTTCAATAGGGAAGCTGACTCTCTTGACATAGCTTAATCTTGGGTGAAACTCTTTCTCCGATGGGTTACCGAGAACTCGATAACCTGAAAAGCTTGAACTATTTTAATCTAGCCGAAAACCAGGTCTACGTCACCATACCGGATTTATTTTCCTCGTTTTCGGAGCTACGGATACTCAACTTCTCCTACAACAGATTCTCCGGCAAAATTCCGACTTCCATGTCCTCCCTTGCACCCAAACTCCAGTATCTCGACCTCAGCCACAATGCACTGACCGGGGCAATCCCAGAGTTCCTCGGCAGATTCACAACACTAGACGAACCTCTGCTTTTGCTGGAAATGATTGCTTCTGCGGATCTTCGTTGCCTGCTTGCAAATGGAACTAGTCAGCCGCTGGTTATCCTCCAACAGAAGCTGTAATACATTACCCCATTTAACACTTAGTATTTGAAATACAAGATGTCTTAGTCATTGTTCTGTTCAGAATCTTAATTAAGCACTATAAGCCTGTAATAACCTTTTCTCTGCACATCATACTAACGTACTTCTACATCACACTGACGACCAAGCTATAAGTTTCACATTTACATACCGATTTCATAGCAAAATTAAAATCTCTAAAGGTATGTTTGATATCATTTTTTGTTTTCTATTTTCGTTTTATTAGCTGATGAAACAAAATTGTTTGGTATCATTTTTATTTTTTATTTCTTTTTTTTTTTATATTTTAAACGAATGAAACGAAGATAGAAAACAAAAGAACCAGAAAAAATGATTTATTGTTTCTGCTTTCAATTTTATCTTATTACAATATTCAAGATTTCTTCACACAAAATCATTTTATTTTGTAAAATGTTTTTGACTATCAATACTTATTTTTTGTTTCTATTACTGATTCTCATTTTCTCAGTTTGAGCAAATACCAAACAACCCCTAGGTACAATTTACTATAATCTACCTTAAAATTTTTTTCTAAGGGGCTGCAATTGGTATTATTGCTCAAAATTGGAGAAACAAAAATCAGTAAGAAATTAAAAATCAATAACAAAAATCGAAATTACTTCACAAAATAAAATAATTTTCGTAAAAGAATATTGAATATTGTACTCAGATGAAATAGAAAACAAAAACAAAAAACCAATTTTTTTAATTTTTGATTTTCTATCTCTATTTTATCCGTTTATAAAATACTCCTTAAAAATAAAACAAAAAACAAAAATGATAACAAACGAAAATAATCCCAACCCTTTCGTTCCATCAATCAATAAAACAAAAACAAAAAACTTAAAAATAAAAACAATATTAAACAACCAAACACATCATAAATAACTCGGTCAGTGGTCACCGAAAGATCATTATTCATACAACCGGCAGTATTCATTCATACTAATAATGAATAATGATTCTGTTATTCAATCTCCCCAACTGGCAACTCATGATGATTATCATCTGGACCATAATCACACCCCAATAATCCCAACCCTCAACTAATTAATCTCATTTCATTTCACTTTACCGTTGACCCATCCTCATTTCCCTTCTCCGATTACGATGGCGACGACGGCGGCGGCGACGAGAAGGTCGCTGAGGCAGAATCCATGGCGGAGAGGCTCCGGTTTTCGGCGATGGTTCACGCGGACTCGCAATCTCGTCTTGTTGCTCGTCGTCGTCGCTCTCGCTCCCCCGATCTTCCTCCACTTCAAGCTCCGCAGATTTCATCAGGTAAAAACCTCCGAGTTTGAGAACTTTGAATCGGTTGATTTGGCGACCGTGTCGGTGATACATTGTCGATTTGGTTTTAGAATTTATATTGCTCGATCGAGCGATGTTGTTGTAGACTTGTAGTTATCTCCATTTGGTGACGTTGATCGTGGAAGCAGTGTCGATTCAGATTTATGGAATTGTGTTTGCTTGATCGTGTGATGGTGTTGTGATTATCTGATCATTCATGCGAGGTGTTTGCACAGGTTGCTGGAGTTGATGGAATTGGTATTGTGTGAAGGAACATTTGCGTCGACACATGGTCTCATGATCATTGTATAGTGTCAATATGATCGGTACTTTGATTTGATGATTTAGTCATATCCTAGTGTGGAAAGAGAAACCCGAACCACGTTGGAGAACTGTACCAGCGTGATCCTTCTAGACCAAGGTGTGCTTGGGACATTAGGAGGTGATTTTCTATTGGTGTGAGATACACATAGCACGGTTCATAGTTCATAGGAATCGACAATGTTTATAAACCCAGCCTTGCTCGGCTACATGGACACGACAATGATATTCTACCATGTCTATTGCAATGTTCACTGTGAGATCATGATACTAATGTGACACGTTGAATTCATATCATAGGCATTACGCAAGTTGTAGAAACATCTCCTAATTGATAACCCTGGTAACAGATTCAGTTTCTGCATGCCTTGGGCCAAATCTAGACATTATTAGTGACTGTTGTGCACGATCTAGTTCGTATTCAGCAGTGTCAAGTATAGATAATGTTGAATTAACTTTTATACCATTTATGTGGAGTGAGAAATTGAGCATATGGTGTTTGCATTCAGGATAGTGACATAAGAATAAGAGCTGCTTCTGCCATTTTCCATATGATGGTGTTGGTGTGCATATTGAATGTCATGTTTATTCTGTGCATATATCAGAATATCAAGCGAGTGAAGCGTGTGTGCTCACCTTAATTAGTTGTTTCACGTATGCTTCAGATGCAATCAGAGATGTGTGGCTGGCTGATTGACCCTCCACTTGTTTGTGCTCATGGTGGCGACTCAAAAAATGCCTTCCCAAACACTGTATGGTCCTCTTGTCTTAATTTTATGTTTTATCTTGTTCTGGTAGGCGCTGAGATGTTTTTCACAAGACGTATGTGTTTGCTTATTGCCATTTTCGAGTGTAGAATTCGACAATCTTTCCAGCCGTGGCTCTTAAAGAGATGCTTATTGATTTGTAAAATAACGCTGGTTTCTTGTGCACTTGTTCTATCTCATCTCAGATGGCTGCCTACAGGAGTGCTCTTAGTTTTGAAGCCGATTGTATGGAAATTGATGCTTCTCTTTCTTCTGATGGTGTCCTCTTTGCCCTTCATGACCGGTAATTTCATTGTTTGCATCTCACCCAATTCACTCCTCAAAAGAAAAGAATATAAACAGACTTGGGAAATTCAGATGGTCCCTCGAAACGACTCCCACCAATTTCTAACTCACAATGTCTTTAGATACACAATGAGCATCACAATCTAAACGTTGTTCAATTGACGATTTCTGAATTAGCGGTTTTGTGTAATGTTTTTTTAACAGGGAAATGCTTTTGTGTTGCAAAAGCCAGCTAAATAGCTGCTTCAAACCATCAAAACATCATTTTCAGTTGTGCTTTTTATATGGATTGTATTTGTGATACTTAATAAATCAATCTAACAAAAAGAAAATGAACCATGACATATAAAAAATTTCGAGTCATAAGGGATTATATGGTTTGTTTTTTTGCTTGATCAAATTTTGCCTTTGTGACATAGGTTGTAATAAATGTGATAATTTTCATCTCCTTTAACATTTTTTCTTAACCACCTTATTGGTTAAAAAAAAACAAAAAAATGACAAAAAAATACTACTCAAAATGATGTTTTGATGGTTTAAAACAGTTTCTTAGTTATCTTTTACAGCACGAAAGCATTACCCTTTTTAATATTCCCTTATAAGGAAAGACTCATTTTTTTACTTTTGAATTCCAATTAAATGAAACAGTTTGACTTTACACGAAATTTTATTTGTGTGTTGAATTTGTGTTTTTAATATAAAACCAATATTTTTTGGGTGATAGTGAGGTTTACTTTAACAGTTGGAAGAGAAGTTAGTAGAGTAACGGGATTCGATGTTTTGTACTCCCTCCGTCCCATTAACTTCGTAACATTTTGACTTTGTACGCGTGTCGATGCAAAGTTTGACACGCGTGCAATGTCGATTAAACATAGTTTTTTATAAATTTATCATGAAAAATCAATAGTTGTGTAAGTTACGTACTTCAACCTAATACATGTGGGACGATCAGACATAATTTGATATGAAAACGAAACTTATATTCATGCATATAGAATAATGCAAAAATACGTACATGTTGTAAAGTTTATGGGACGAGGGAGTATATTAAAAGATTGTCAAATTAGGAAAGTTGCATATATTTTAGAATGACTCGAATAGGAAAGCATTGTAAATAATCTGGGACGGATGGAGTATTTTTTTTTTTCCCCAGAAAATCACACTTTTTTTCTGTAAACACCATTGTTTTGCAAATGACGCAGGCAGGGATCTGCAACGAATCTCTGGGAACCATACTTCTAAAGTTGGACACTTGAGCAGAAAGGAAGTATGTGTTTCTGGCCTATTCTTCAGAATGACTTAAAAAGGAAGGTGGCTTTTACATCTATGGTGAATGGATCGTATAATGTAGTGCAGAAATTTTATAGAGCTATTGTTGTTTTGTCTATATGGTGATTGCATCCCTTTTAACTGTCAATTTATTTGGTTATCTTATTAGTATTTCCTTCCCATACCAATCCCTTTAAGGTATAAATAATATGGTGGGGATCTACTATTAGCTTAAGTTTTTGATGAAGTTGGTCCATCATTAATTCATTATGTTGTGAGAGTCGTTATGGCATGAACAATTGAGATCATGAACT